>JAUTDX010006654.1:0-26080 GCA_030844895.1 Ambrosia x helenae | reverse complement strand
TTTGGAGTATCATCCGCCAATAAGTAAAAGTTTGGAGTATTTAAATGCGTTTTCCCCTAAAAAACAAGTCACTAAAAAGTGATGGATAAAAACTGCCTATTGTAGATTAGTTCAAGGTTATACGGCCAAAACAGGATTGCAAATTGCAATAGAATTGAATTGACCAACAAATGTTCCGATTTTCATCCAAATATGAAACCGAGTTTCCTCCATAACAACTTTGACTTTTTTTTAGTTTTCATGTTAGAACTTAGAAGAGCAACTACGAATGGTTAGTACTTAGTTTGAATGCAAACGAGACGTGGTTTGGTTCAATGAAAGATATATTTAAAATTAAAGTTTTAGAATTTATTATTTCAAATGTTTTGCTGTTTATATTTTCATTCAACATTAAAAAAAAATATACTTTAACATCATAATTTTCTGATCGACACAACATACGCATCAGCTATAGAAATGTATATTCATTGACATGGTTTGGTTGACATTTGTTTTATTATTTACAACTTAAATACTTATCTATATATAATAACTTATAATAAAAGAATTGAACTTTGATGATGTGGCATTTAATGGAGGTCTCAACCCATCCTTGAATGTGTCACGTGCCATCATGTAGGATTTTTTAATTTTTGAGTTTTTTTTAATAATAAATCTATATATAATTATAATTATTTTAGGAAAAGATAAGAATTTAAAAACAAAAATTAAATTTCTCTCTAATGTTTCCTCACGTAACTTTTAAACGTTAAAATCTTTTATATACGGGATTTTTTAAAGAAAAAAATTACACCAAATTAACGAGCGTTTTATTATCTTCCAACGAGTACCATAGTGCTATATAAAAAACGTAGAAAAAAAACAACTATTTTTGTGGGGTTTTGTTTTCAAATATATTTTACTCTACTAATAAATCACAAACGATAAACATAACTTAATAGGCAGAGATTCCTTTTTTTTATATTTGAATATGATAACTTATGGCAGAAATTTGTTTAAAATAAATAATAATAATAATAATAATAATAATAATAATTAATAATAATAATAATAATAATATGCATTAATCATGTATTGGCAAATTATTAATTATGTTGTCATATTAGATATTTTATTATGTTATATTAGATATTTCAACCCTGGGACACTCCCGGGATAAAAGCTAGTTATTATATATATCCTTTAAAAGAAACGTCGGTGTCACCCATTTCGACCAACAACGACGTAGCCACATACTAATTTTTTTTTCTTTTTTATATATTTAGTCTTTTAATTTATAGGTTTTTGTCTAACTTTTAGAGCAAAGAGATTTGCTGGCTTGGTGGTAGGGGCCTCTTTCTTTGTGGCAAGCAGGTCTTGAGTTCGACTCACATACTCCTCTGTCTAGCTTTTTCTTCTTCTTTTGATTCGGTACATATATATATATATATATATATATATATATATATATATATATATTGCAAATGGAGAAATCCTACATGTCATTTATTTAGGCATTCTCTCTTTTGAGAGATGCCATGTAGGATCATATGTGGCACCTACTACACCAATTAAAAAAAAGCATATAATATATTAAAACTCAATCTACTAAAATTTAAATATTAAACATTTATTATTTTCTCTCTCATGTTTCCTCTCATAACTTTTAAACGTTAAGATCTTTTATATACGAGATTTTTTAAAGAAAAAAATTACCACATGTCATTTATTTAGGCATTCTCTCTTTTGAGAGATGCCATGTAGGATGATATGTGGCACCTACTACACCAATTAAAAAAAAGCATATAATATATTAAAACCCAATCTACTAAATTTAAATATTAAACATTTATTATTTTCTCTCCCATGTTTCCTCTCATAACTTTTAAACGTTAAGATCTTTTATATACGAGATTTTTTAAAGAAAAAAATTACACAAATTAACGAGCGTTTTATTATCTTTCCAACGAGTATCATAGTGCTATATAAAAAACGGAGAAAAAAATGACTATTTTTTGTAACATGACAGGTATTGTGTCGGGTTTGGGGATTAGTTTAAAAAAAATTGTGGGTTTGGGTCGGGTCTGGGATTAGGTGAAACCCGACCCCATTACCCGAAACCACATACCCAAATACCTGAACTATATACCCGATATACCCATGAATTTTTTAACGCATCACATAACCCTTAGACTAATGCGGTCCGATATTTGCAATATACGTACACCATCATAAACTACAAACTTTATAGTATGTAACTAAAATATATGTATGGTTATTATAATACTATTTCAATAAATAACTTTTTTTTTCTTATTCCATGTTAGTTCTTTTTAAAATGACTGATTACAGTTTTCCTGCATGTAACTGTAAAACGCATCAGTCTATTCCATATGTAAAATTGATATGTTATATTAGATATTTCAACCCGGGATGCTCCCGGGATAAAAGCTAGTATACCAATTAAAGCCAAATAATAACATAACCAATTAAACCATTGTCAGTTGTTTTGCTTTTATCTCGGCCAACCGACTTTTGTTTTAAAGCCAAATAATAACATACCAATTAAACCATTGTCAGTATAGTACTACATATTGTTTAGATTAAAACGTATACACAATAATCCATTATAATAGGCGAAAACAGCACGTATTCATCAATCTATTCAAACATTATGTGTATATCTTAGTTTAGCTTTTTTTTTTTTTGTGTTTTGTTTTGAGGCCTCATGTTATCTTTATGTTTTACGTTTATTTACGTAAGGTTTTTTTTGTCGATCCAAAATTTGGGAAAAAAAGGGTTCGGTGATTTTCGGTTCTCACCATCCAAAAGTTCAAGCTTCGCCACTGGTCATTGTGCAACAGACGGTAAGGTGTTTTTAACCGTTTAGCGCGCCGCAACGCGCGTGGGGGCCTAAAACCTAGTTTAAATAAAATACAAATGTTTGATGTTAGTTTTTATAAACTCATATATATGGGAAATGGATGTTAGTTTTTATAAACGTTTGATGTTCAAAATAGCGACTGCATGTTTTCTGTGGTAAAGTGGAACGAAACGTTTGAACGCTGTGAAACTGTGGATGGTGAAACGATGCGCAAAGCCTCGTTCGTTTGAATCCCCTCCCCCTTGCTGGTTGTCCTGTTGGCTCATGTTAGGTGTGTTAACACCTTGGGTTGCAGGTAGGGCCGTTCACGAGCCGAGCCGATCCAAGCGGAGCTTCGCTCGTTTACAAATCGAACCTAGCGGAGCGGGTCATTTACATCGAGTCAAAAACCGAGCGAGCATTCTTCTAGCGCAAATTTTTCCGAGCGAGCGCCGAGCGAGGATCGAGCGAAGAGTAATTTTGAAAACCATAAAATTGGGATGTTTCCTTTGATGATTTCATTGTTCGGTGACAGCTAAGGTCAAAATGTCCGATAGTAACACTATTGTTGAGATCCGAGTGTCCTAGGATGAGGCTTAGGTTGTGACTGATGAGGCAATCAGTTAATGCAGAGAACATTTGTTGCATTGTGACGTAGGATGGTATCAAGCAATGATTAGCGTTGGATGACTAATACCATAAAGAAGTCAAGACTGTCACCTCATGACTTATGGTTTTATTATTAAACTCAGTGTTAAATTTTTATTGAGTTAAGTGGGCTAGTTATATTTTTGTTTGCATATATTGAGCCAAATCCAATAGAATGTTATATATAAAGAAATATATATATATATATATATATATATATGAATTGTGTGTATATTTATAATTTAATATATAATAAATAGATAAAAATGTATTCGAGCCGAAACGAGCTGAGCGGACCTTTGCTCGTGCTTGGCTTGTTTATGAACCGAACCGAGCCGATCGGCTCATTTACAACCAAGCGGAAGATCGAGCGAGCAGTTTTCGAGCATTTTCCGAACCAACGACGAGCGATCGGTGAGCGCCGAACGATTTGAACAGTTGTAGCTGCAGGAGTAGAACCAAGGAAGGTAGGTAACTGACCACTCATGATTAAGAAAGAAAGAAGAAGTTTGATGTTCTCTATTGCTCTATACGGATGACGCTAATGAAGAAATACTGGTTAAATATGATTGAATACAAGCAAAGTAATGTGATATGTTTATTGATTATGGACTGAATGATTACAATAGACTCGAAAGAACATAAATACAAGTACTTCAACTATAATCTTTCTCCTCAATCTAGAGTGACTATACTTAGGTATTTTCGTGACCAGAATGACCGACCCCCTTCTCATTAGGAGAGATGGGTATTTATAGTGTTAGGACACGTCTCTTGATTGATTGTTTTGGGAATGACAGTTGTCTCGTACGGCCCGCACACGGTTGACTACCGTTGGGGAATTCTGCAACGTCCTCCTGTCATTGGCTGGATGTCCTTTTTGACTATCCTTGTTGTCCTTTGTTTTCCTTTGTACCTGCCAGAAGATCGTGGAGCGGGAAATTCTATCCTTTGTTTGGCTAGACGTCCCTTTCATTCTCCCTTATTAGCTGGTATTTACTACGTGGCGCGCGCAACCTTCTAGAATGTTCTATTGATTATTCTCATTGTGACGTAATTGATGTGGGTTGTGCGCAGACGCAGATACATATCTCTTCAGTGATGGTTTTAGATTAGTTCAAGGTTATACGGCCAATAACAAGGATTTGCACATTGCAATAGAATTGACCAACAAATGTTCCATTTTTCTTCCAAATATGAAACCGATTTTCCTCCATAACAACTTTGACTTTGTTTACTTTTCATGTTAGAACTTAGAAGAGCAACTACGAATGGTTAGTTTGAATGCAAACGAGACGTGTTTGGTTCAATGAAAGATATATTTAAAATTAAAAGTTTTAGAATATATAATTTTAAAATGTTTTTGTTTATAGTTTCAATCAACATTAAAAAAATATACTTTAACATCATAATTTTCTGATCGACACAACTTAAATATGTTTTAGTATTTACAACTTAAATATTTATTAAATGTAAAAAACAAACGGTTGATGTTATTTTTATAAACTCGTATATCAATCAAATGAGGAGTGTTTCTAAGTTCATGTGTAGTGGGCTTGATATTGGCCGTTATGGGGGAGACGGGGGAGATGAGGGACCGGGGGTGGGGGCGGTGGTTGAGACGAGGGAGACGGCAAAGGTGGTGGGACGGGGGTTGTCCCGTCTATGCACCCACCAGTCTAAAGCATCTACCACTACACACTTTTTTATATAAATTCCCATATTTCACTTTATTAATATTTTAATACATAAAGCCCCCATAATTCTATAAAGCTCATCCATTACACATGACCTAAAAAGTGAACGTATTTTCTTGATAAATGCACGTTTTAGTTTGATTATATGGATGGGATAAGGAATGTTTATAGTTTTTATAATTATAATAAATATATACAATTTGCAACTTTGGTTGTGAGGGTACCGAAACTGTTTCTCTCAATACAATCCTCTATGCTTCGTTCTTCTTCTGTACAACCCCTCTTTGCCTGTTGTTGACCGGCGAATCCGGTAGCCTGTTCCTTGGGTTGTTTCCTTATCACCGATGGGTTTTCACCTTCTCTCTCTAAAATCAGAGATTGGGAGACTGGTTGATCGTGCTTTCTGACTGATGGTGTTGCTGCTGGTGTGTTTTCTGGTACAGTTACAATTACTAGATTTCTAAAAGCAGAGATGGGTTTCCCCATTCTCTCTCTCTAATTTGGTCATTCTAGATCTCTGTCTCCCTCTCTGTTTTCTATCTTTGTTTGTCGTTGTTCTTGGTTTCAGTCACTGGTGATTGCTGTTGCCGGTTGGTTTCAGCCCATCTTTGGCGGCGGCGTTCCGTTAATCGGCAAAGACAGAGAGACGAGGTGGGAGATGGAGTAACAAACTAAAGGAGATTTCAAATACAAACCCTTACTTGGAACTCACCATGGTAATATGAATCTTAGTTATTCTGAATTTACACGTCCGCTATTTTCGGTATGTTAGCCTATTGTTTGTTGCTCTGGTGACGTTGCCACTATGTTATATGATGGCTATGATGTCATTTGAGCCTTGAGTCGATGATGTTGAGCGTAAACTGACGCCGACATTATTTTGTTCTGGTCGTCCGTTACGAATCTACACCCGGCGAAGGCTTTTCCCTTTGTCCCTAATGATCTCTATAGCTAGCTTATCCGAGATTTGAACTGAGTTTTGCTACAGAAAGAGGAGGTTCCTTTATGAGTATTCTGTTGTCGTAGGAGTTTCTTCTCCGGCCATTGTGTCGCTGTTAGCGCGTTAGGTGTGATGGTAGGGCGTTCTTCCACTGCAATCGCCTTAGGCGCATTTTGCCTGGTCCTAGGTGTCATGTCCAGCCACATTTGTTCAATTGTTTGATACATTTGATAATTCCAATTGGACAGTAATGTTATTTAATCTATAACTTATAATAAAAGAATTGAACTTTGATGATGTGGCATTCAATGGAGGCCTCAACCCCTCCTTGAATGTGCCATGTGGCATCATGTAAGATTTTTTAATTTTTGAGTTTTTTTTAATAAATCTATATATATTATAATTATTTTAGGAAAAGATAAGAATTTAAAAACAAAATTAAATTTTCTCTCTAATGTTTCCTCTCATAACTTTTAAACGTTAATATCTTTTATATACGAGATTTTTTAAAGAAAAAAATTATACCAAATTAACGAGCGTTTTATTATCTTTCCAACGAGTACCATAGTGCTATATAAAAAACGGAGAAAAAAAACAACTATTTTTGTGGGGTTTTGTTTTCAAATATATTTTACTCTACTAATAAATCACAAACGATAAACATAACTTCATAGGCAGAGATTCCTTTTTTTTTTTTTGATATTTGAATATGATAACTCATGGCAGAAATTTGTTTAAAATAAATAATAATAATAATATTATTCATTAATCATGTATTGGCAAATCATTAATTATGTTGTCATATTAGATATTTTATTATGTTATATTAGATATTTCAACCCCGGGGACACTCCCGGGATAAAAGCTAGTATATTTTATAAACCGTTTCATATCATATGATCAGGTAAATGAAACTAATTCTGGTTTATTGCGTATGGGCCAGGTCCTTTTGGTGGAACATTGGGCAATGGACTAAGATTACAGAGGTACAATCTGCATCGTCAATTGAACATTTGCTGCAGACCTGCAAATGTTCCGATAAGCCGCAGATGGTAAGAAAAAGGTCCATGCTATCATCATGCTTGGTTTGTGGAAACTATGGTTGTGTAGAAATAATAAAGTGTTTAACAATGTTAATATGGCGACGCCAAAATTAATCGATGAAGTTAAATTGGAGTCCTATTGGTGGATGATCAAGAGAGGTAACATGGCGGACTTGGACAAAACAAAATGGTGGGACTTCTCGGTTTTTGATAACGGATAAGTAAAAGGGTATAGGGACAAGTAAGTATGTATGCTTGGGTCGATTTTCATTCTTGTAATTGTCTGTTTATTGTCTTTGTGTTGTTATGGCTCGGGTAGCCCCCTCATTAATTGAGTTCGGGTGATGTTGTGGTGTACTTTTGGCTATTGAATAAAAGTGGTCTCGTTTGAATGTTAAAAAAAAAAGGTAAATGAAACTAATATAATATTATAATGGATAGGTAGATCATGGTATATGGAGATTGGAGATTGTTATTATAGTTTTTTTGAGAAAATAAAAGTCACGTTCTAGACTATAGAAAACAGTATTCCCTATAAAACGCGATAATTTTATTATTATTGCATTTTGTCATGTGGATTGTCATTATAACACATATTTCATTAAATATTATATAGATTGACCCAGTTGTATTTGATTTTTCGTCGATTAAATCTTGCAGTGTCGGGGATGCTCTTGTGATAAGTGTTGGAAACAAGCCTTCTTCAACTTAATCAAACACAAGATTTAACAAGAAAAAAAATATTTGATTAAGCTTGAAGGTGCATAAAACCTAAATATAACCCCCTATTTATACTAAACAATCCTTGATGACCAATAAACCTACTTAGAGGGGGTGTTTGTGATTGATTATTCAAAACAGATTATGCGTTTTGAAAAAGCAGGAGTGGAGCTGCTTATAGATTATTGCGTTTTGGTAGCCTAAAATACTGATTATCTGCGTTTTCAAAACACAATCCCAAACGCTAAAAACTGATTATATGCGTTTTAAAAACGCAATAATATAAAAATCAAATTTAAAACGCAATCCCAAACACCCTCTAAAATTAGAAAACCAAATAATAATAAAATAAAACTAATATAAATCCTAATCTACCTACTAAAACAAATAAATCATTTAACATCCTTCACTTTTGAATATTGACAAGATTAGTCCCAACAATAAACACATGCAAAATAACTTCTAATTGTAATGTAACTAGCAGGGTGCCCGCGGGACGCAGCGGGAAGCACACACACTGTTAAGGGTGTGTGTTGTTCGACTCAGATCAGTTATTAGCCTCAATCAAACAGAAACCGAAGCCATCAATTAATCGATCCTATTAACCAATCGGTTAATTGGTTCAGTTTAGTGAATTCAATTCGGTTATTAGATAATTCTAAAAGTTTTGCTTAGAAGTACATGAAATAGAGGTATAAATACATAAAATGGAGGTATAAAAGCTAAAAATGTATGAATGAATGAATGATTTGGTTAATTTCGGTTAACCAAGGGTACAAAGAAAAACGATAACCCACTTTAAGTTAATTCAGTTTTTGATTAATTTTGGTTCAATTTCGGTTAACGGTTCAATTATTCACTCCTAAATATTGTTACTATCTAGATTCGCAGTTCCTTACAAACCGTTCGATTGGGTGAAGTGGGCTCCTTAAAAGGTTAACATTTTTAGATGGTGCGAGGAACAAATCGTCTCCTTACACTCTTAGGCCCGTAGAGACGGAGTATGATTAGCAGCCCGGTCACTTGCAGATTGTGTGAAGATCACGAAGAAGATTCGGACCATTTGTTTACGAGTTGCCGGCTAACCTCGATAGTATGGTAGAAGCTATGTTTATGGTGTGACATTCCTTTTTTTTTTCAAGTCGATAATGTGAAGGAACTATTTGCGCTACACAAAACTTTGGTGGAACCTGTTTCAAAGAAAAAAGCGGTGAAATTGATTGTATTGGCGACATATTGGGCAATCTAGAAGGGTCGTAACAAGTTGATTTTCTTAGGTAAACGGGTTTCGATCCAAGGATAAGTGGGTACGGTTTAAATTGTGATCTAGGCGAAAGAGATTTTGTGTTGTATGATATTTATGGGTGTATGCTTGTGTCTAGCACCTTGCTAGTTCAATGCCTTGGTGTAAAATTTTGGGAGATGAATAAAGTTGTTTGCCGTTAAAAAAAAAAATCTTAAAACCCCAAAACTACGAGCACGAGTTTAAATACAAAAATCTAATTAGTGATTAGACTCCTGCGCCCTCAGTTAACATCACAACACCTAACCCACATCAAATGAACTCCATCGGATCAATTTAAGGCCCAATTCTTGGACCTCTTAAAATTTTTAGAGGTATCTTGCATCCTACCTTATTAAAAATTGATTTTATTTCGAGTTTTCCAAATACATCACGTTGAAACCATGATAATGGCGTCAACCAACTCTCATTCTCGTTATAGTATTTTAAACTGAGAATATTTTAAATTTAGAGTCTAAAGCCATATGCAAGCATTGACATTATGACGTATTTTATAAACAAAAAGTGTAAAATCAACGACAAATTTATCGTTTATTTCATTCTTCCTTATTTGTTTTTCACATCATCACTATTCACTACAATTATTTTTAATAACCAAATTGGTTATCGACTCAGTGATGAAGCTTGACCCGAAACTTCGGGGGATCAGAAGTCACCGGGGGTCGGAAATCACTAGTTTCGGGAGGTCGAAAACCAATTTCGGAGGGTCGAAACCGTATATACCAAAACATTTCTATATGAATACTATATAATCGGAACTTCTAAGCGAAAATTCGGGAGGGTCGCCCCCCTCCCCGCCCCTTAAGAGCTGCGCCTATGGTTTTCGTAGTAAACTATTTAGTTTCATAACGTATAAATAAATATGATGAATTACTTTTTATATATTACATACTAGCTTATACCTCGGGATTGTCCCGGGTTGAAAAATATAATATGACTTGATAAAACATAAGTTTTTATTACTAAGAAACATTTGTAACCAATCAACCATCTTTAGAACCAAAGCTGGTCAAATACCGATAAATCATGAAAAAATAACTTTGAAGCTTGACTTTACTCATGGTATCACTGATGACGGTTCGTTATTCCATTCCCGGCATGAATCCTCAAGCTTATGAACCTTATCTTATAGAAACTGAATGTATTCAATAACCTAGAAAATTTACATTGTTAGACATTTATAAGTTTGGACGAAGGATAAAAATAAAGCAGATATGTTTCTCATGGTATATACCTCTAATAAAAATGATGCTTTATCTCTCTTTTGATCACTATGAGGAATGAGTTCTCTCAATGTCAAAAATCTGGCCAAGTATTATATGATCATATATCAATCTTTAAGATGATCATAGTAGGAAATTGACTATACGCACTTGTTGAGATGTTTGGTCATTTAAGTTGCACAACAGGTCAAAACATTTTGCTTTAGTATGAACAGGTTTCATATTTTTTTTGGTTTTTTGTAATATATAAAAGTAATCATCAATTTTTTTTGGTTTTAATCTATAATCTATAACTATATATAAAGGAAAACCTCTTGTATGATAAGACACTCATACGAGCCACCCCCCCCCCCCCCCCGAGTGTGTCATGCGGCAAAATAAATCCTATCACCTATATAAAGTTTCTTCTCCTCTCCCAAACCTTTAAAACCCCTCCCTTCCCCTATCCACTCCTCCTACCGCCACGCCTCCTCTTCTTCTCCCTCTCTTCCACCAATCTTTTAATTATACTAGCATGAACCCGCATGTTGCGGCAGGGCTGCACTGTGTTTGGCTGCTGTTTTTGATCAATCAGGTTGTTGGTGTTGTACATTATACACACATATTGATAATGTGTAATATAAAATCGAAGGGCGTACAATTTTAGTAGAAAATAGGTGTAGATGTTGTAGTAGAATAACACGTTAAGTTTGTAATAAATATCATGCGTTGTAAAATTAACCCACAGTTTGAAACAGTAGATGACACCATAGAGTTTCTAAATACAAAAAACATAAGTGAAAAATAATAATTAAAAGAAATACTCTTGAACACAATATATGTAAGAGAAGTCCTTTGATATTGAAAGCACGTATGAAAATATAAAGCGACGCAGGAGAATACTGAAAACTTGAAGAAAAAGAAGAAGACAAGATTTCAGTCTTTGGTAAAAAAAAAGTAGCTAAATACTATAATAAAGCCATAAAAAATAAAGAATGACGTGTGGAATGGAATTTTTACAAAAGTTTCTAAAATCGTATACTCTTTAACGAATAGGATCAAATACATAGTGAGTGAAAATGTTTAATAGAAAACTAGTTACTTTTTTTTCACAAATTTGTAATTTAATACTGTAAATACAAAATACAAAATGAGAAATAGATTAAAAAAACCTAAAGAGTAAAAGATATGATATCATGTTTTAATCGTTAAATAAGAAAGTTTTGAGGAACTGACATGACAACTTTTTTTTATCGGCGAATAATTGTGTGGCAACCACTCTTGCGGGGTGCCGTGCCCAAGAATCGACTACTCGACCTTCAGCAGCCACTGCCTTCTCCCGATGCGCGGAAACCCGAACCCCACCCGCCCGAAGGCACGACGGTGTTATAGAACTCGGTAAAACCTCGCCACCCGTTAGATTCGAACCGGCACCACCCGTATTCGATCTTCACCCGGATACCAAACCATAAATGTTGGAAGTGGGGATCGAACCTTTGATCACATAGGTGAAACAAAAGCCACTCCACCACTATGGCCGGATGACATGACAACTTTTTAAATTTAAGCTTTTATATTTCTTTTTTATATAAACTAGGGGTATACATCGACGCGCGTTGCGCGTTTTACAATCGAGATTTAATCAAACGTACAAATTCACATTCAACATCTTAACAACATCTTAACTTTCTGTATAAAAAAGACTAAAACTTTAGCAAAGAAAAGCAATTTGTCATGTAAACAATGATGATACACTAACGGCAGGATACTTGTTGTGGCCTCTCCAGTAATCAACCATGGGCTTCAACCACCTTCCCCATCACCTAAGTTCTCGACTCGTTCATCGCACAATTCAATATGCTGTACTTGTATACTCTCTTATTTACAAACTGCGGCCTCACCATTGTATATCCTCCTGATGCGATATCATCAACAACAATGGCCCGCTCTGCAACTATTCACCTTTAAATCAAGCATCAAAACTTTAATATTAAAAAAATAGTACAGGAGTTGGATGCAGTTTTCAAAACATGGTACTGCAAATGTAAATGAAACAATATGTAGATGATAGATATTGTTTCAATGATGTAATTTAAATATCAAGTCCCCAGCGGTTAGAACATTTCGACGAAATCAGTAGAAACACAATCGAAAAAAAGAAATTGCTTTCCGGATTTCGACTATGCGTTGCGGCGGAGAGAATGTTGTGTTCTTGATTCAATTGTATGTAGTGGCTTAAGAAAACATTGTCAACTTTAGTTGTAGATGATTTCTCAACGTTAGCTAAAATTTCAAATTACATGTTATTTTAAAAGATGAACTAATCTATTCTAACATTTTGCCCGTCGTGCATACTTGCTTTTGTTACGACTAATATGTAGTAATATTTCAAAGAGGGGCTAAAATAACTTTAAAATCTATACGTGATTCATTTATATTGGCTTTCAAAGCATTAGCAAACCACTAATATACTAATTTGGTATTGCGGTAATCTAATCTTTTTTTACTATTACTCCCAAATGATGTAATATTATAACAAATGTGGCAACAAATAGACAACAGCGAGTGGGGTTCTAAAACAGAGAGGCAAATACATCTAAATTAACTTGTGAAGAAACATGCATTTTTAGCATTTTAGGCAATTATGTTTATGGGGAGTTTGCTATGAGTTTAAAACCAACACTTCAGAAACTTCTCCACAATTTAGAGTTCAAAATCACCAATCCCAGTCAACGACAAAATTATTCCTAATTCATACTTCATAGTGCATGTCTAATTACCTACACTAACATACATACACGCCACAATATGCGAAACTACCGAAATGTCATAGCTTAATGCGCTAAAAAGTAAAAAGCCTATTATTGCATCTCATGTATAGATTATAGAACTAAAAATATACCAATTACACACAAACTATGAAACTCATACAACTATTCATTACTCAATAAACACCTCACATAAATAAAACAAAAACCTAATACCTTTAACCAAGTAGATATGGAGAAGCAACACTTATATTTCAAATCCTTCAATTGCACAGAATAAGACGATCCTACAAAAAAAAGGACTAAAATGGGATGAGCTGTTATAGATTTGATACAGAGGTGCCATTTGAGATGTCCTAATAGACGATTTGGTCCAAGATCATAATTTTTCACTAAAGGGTCAAACAGGAAAACGTAAGTGCAGCCTAGTACTATTAAAAAGATTTAGATAGATGAACGTACATACTCAATCCAATGACCTTCAGCTCTCATGGTTCATATAGCATCCCTTCCTTTCACTCGCAATCCATAGCGAACAAAATTCTGAGTAACAAAAGCGTCACCCTGCAAATAAACAATCCAAAATATTTAAGTTAAATAATAATGAATATCACACGTAACCATGACCCATTAAGATTCTAATGTTTAGCCCCTTTTATTCTATAGAATGGGTCAATAATTTATAATAAAACCATGGCCTCAGTCTAAATAGTTGCTTCAAAAAGAATTCAATTAATAGCAACCTTAATCGTATGCTAACAGAAACTTACAACAGACGCATACACATTTTTCATTATACAAATTGTAAAAATTGTAATTGTAAAAAGCAAAAAAAAAAAAAAACTTAAAAATCATATTCTAACGTCTAGCATGAACCTAGTATGTTTATTATTAGTAAACGCATTATAACTGTCAAGTGTCAACAGTTAATTAAATATCATAAACTAAAATGCATTACATGAAAATAGATACATGGGATTAAGAACTGTTTACATATTTTTGTGAGTAATGCTATAAAACATAGCTTTTGTAAAACTGTTATTAAAACGTGTGTGTGCACACGCATGTGTGATTTTAGAATTACATATAAAAGGATTTGTGATTAACTAACCTTGCTTACTTCATTCATCGTCACTGCCATAGGCGGTTGTACAGCAATCGCCGCCAACGGAAAGTCGCGGCGGATACCCAACAACCATCCACGGCTCCTGTACAACTTCAACCATTTGATTATTGGCAACAATAGGTGTATATTCAAGTCACATACATTAAAGGAAATTTTGTAGTCATATGAATAACTTACAGGTGAGTGTAGACATCTCTTTGTCGACAAACATATAACAATCTTCACCCTGATTCAAATAAGATTGTTAGCTCCTGATCAGTAGTGCCCAGTGTTTGAATTTTTATTAAGACAATGAAAGCAATGACATGAATATATACACACACACACATATATTATCCTAACGCTAAAGAGCAAGTTAACATCAGAATTTGCATAAAATCCGCCTTTCAACTTTCCCTCTCTTTTCAGCTAAAGAAAGTCCTTTTGCTGCAAATAATCACATTCATATCAGTCCGATTCAAGTCACTTACTTGAAACTCGAATCAAAGACCAGCCATAGAAACTGAAATGGTAATCATACCTAAGCTTGATACTTCTCACTGCAGTAAAGATTAAGCCTCTTGATTTTTTAACCAAAGATGTTTTGACATTAACCCTAACAGATACCACCAAATTAGGACTTGTACTAAGCAGATCTAACCGAAAATGAAATATGCACCTGAATCGGGTAACCAGAATCTTGTCGGAACTCGCCGGAACCCTAACAACTCTGAAGCGACAACTTCTTGAACCATATCCACCATCATTATCAGTCATCTAATCACACCTACGCTTCAGATCGCGCCTAACACCAGTCATCAACTCTGGTCGGATTCAACTACCCTCCATCAGTCCATCGTCGACCTACTCTCTTTTAAAACCCATCATCACCGCCGTTACTTACCTCCATTAACACCAAACCAATCGAGAGGCGCTGATGATGAGCGTTTATCCATAACCATAACCATAACAACTAACATCAACAACAAACCAAAATCCTCTAATAATAAATCATTAAAACTCTAAATTAACACAACGCCCTAATAATACCAATATTTCATTAAATTTCATTAAATCTACACCATATCAAGACATAAATCAAGAAATCATAGAACACAAACTAAAAACTAAAATAAAATATTATTAAAAGATGGAGACATACATGCATAGGGTTTTTCAAGTGTCATCGATTGATGAGGGATCTTCATCTTGCGTATAGGCTTCTTTCCTTCAGAACCGACGTCCATTAATTTGAAACCCTAGAAACCACCAACGAAACCACCATCCATATTATTTGAGCTCAAGTTTAGAAATGGAATGATAAGATCAACAATTGATCCAATCAGGCTAAGAAAGAAAAGATTAAACGATTGAAATGAAAACAGAGCAAATGAAGAAGAAATGAAGAATAAGAACAGATTAGTGAAATGAATCGGAACATACCACCAATCGAAACCCTATCACCAATGAACTTGCTTCTAAAGAAATCACGAACCTCTTTTTTTAAAAGCTTGGGTTTCGTAACCCAAATATCACAAACCATATTACCGATCTGCTCGAAAAACGGTTTGCGATCTGTTGGGTGCCACCGTCGCCTTCCACCGTATACCACCGTCTGTAAAGAAGCCTCGCCTTTGTTCTTCCTTTGATCGGGTGAGAGAGAAGGGTTTTGTGGGTATATGGCTGAGAGAGAGGTTGAGATGAGAGAGAATCGAAGAAGATTAAAAAGATGAAGAAGAAAGGAAAGTCTGATATGTGTTTGTGTGAGAGAGATGTGAGTTATTATTTGGAGATGAAAGGCAAGAGACACGTATCAGGAGATGTGTACAGCTGTGTGGTTATGAAAATGTACAAGTGTCCTTGTCAAATATCAAAATAGCCTCTGTTAAAAAACTCTTAGATAATAAAAGAAAAATTAGCAAAAAACCGTAGACAGCAGGTTTCGAACCCGGACCACTTACTTCCCAAACATTGCCTACAGCCACTACGCCAATGACACAAGATGTTGATTTATTCCACTTAATAGTACTTATACGATTACAAAAAACATAAACCTTGAATCTACTGTTCAAATCCAAAGCTCAATTATAGTTATATAATTAAAAGTAAAAAAAATATAAAACTTATAATATTCATGCTAAAATGATTAAATGAATATTATCCAATGAGATTAGGAGTGAGAAAATACAAAATTAAAATTTTATTGGATTTAATAATCAAACTACCCATTTAGGTAAATATTTTTAAAGTACCCTTTTTAGTAAATAAGTTTTTTAACTCCACTAGTTTGGGAAAAAAAAACTCTGCCTTTAGTTAATTATTCTGTAGAGTTATTTTGGAGGTAGATCTACTTGGTCCAGTTAGATTAGTAAATTAATATACATTCTAGTTATTTGTTCGGCCCGTGGGTTGTAATTATATGATCCTAAGTAGGCCCATTTATTCCCCAAAAGGCCCACTAAATTTCGAAATTCTTTGTTCTAAGAAAAATAAAAAATATATATCTAGAACAGGCTAGTTTACACAATTACCAAACAACAACCAAAACCAGTAAATCCCACAAATAGTAAAGGTGTTAGTAGAGTTTAGGGAGGGTGGGATGTAGGCAAGTCTTACCTCTACCCCTAAGGATAGAGAGACCGCTTTCAAGGAGACCCTCTGCTCAGATACACAACGAAACACACACACACACACCCAAAAAAAAACCGAAAAAAACAAGGAAGATATACATACACACAACTACTACTGATAACATCATAGACATTGAAAATAATGCATCAAAAGAATAGACACTATACCACCATAAACAACCTATGCACAAACATACATGAAGACAAACATATAAAATCCACATAACGTGAAAACAAAAAGTAAGACCCTACGAAACACCTAAGAGGTGAAAAAAATTGGGTATTAAACTCAAACTATGGGTTACGATCAAATACACAGTGAAAGAAAAATAGGAAGTCGTAGGAAGGGTATCAAACGGACTCCGATTGAACTCATTCAAGAGGCATTGGAACCGTCTCATCGAACCCTACGATGTTAGTTTTTAGGTCTTCGTTTTTAAGGTTTTAACTTGTAGTTTTTAGAATATATGTTATATCATTGTGTCTTTATGTAGTATTGTGTCTTTTTCTTATTTTTATCATTGTGTCATTTTTTCAATTCATTGTGTCTTTTTTCTTCAACATTGTGTTATATTTTTCGGCATTGTTTTATATTATGTTGCTCATTGTGTCATATTTCATGATCTATTGTGTTTTTTTGTATCCTTCTCACCCTTCTCATTTTTGTTACACTGTGTAGAATAACTTGACCCATTAAACTATACCCGCAAAAAACCTGAAACCGGGTGTTAAAATATCTGGTTCTATACCTAGCCATATGGCCCTACCCACCGGATATATATAGGGTTCCATTCCCTACGATTTGAAATCGGTTCTACCCAATCGAAACAGGGAAAAACCGGCAAAAGACAAGTTCCAAAATGGACCTGATCACTTCCTCTCCAAAACCTGGTTTCATTTCATTCCATACCTACCATACCTAGTTTTTGACCTTGTTAACCATACCCGTAACCGGTTTCAACCCAAGACCTGGTATAGCCCAATACTCGATTTGTGCACCTTTACATTATTGGAGTTAAAAGTAAATAAACTATAGGACATAGATAAAACGGAATCATATTGGTGGATGATAAAGAGGGCGAAATTATCGGACATGGACATAGATAAATGGTTTGAGGTTTCGGCTTTAGATTATGGTTAGTTTAATGTAGTTTCTTAAGTTTAGTTCGGGTTCAATGGTCCCAGGTAGTAACTCACTTATTGGGCTTGGGGCGTTTGTGTTCTGTTTATAAGTTTTCGTTTATGTTTCTTGTCGGATGTAAACTTTTGGGTGAATAATATGATGCTTCGTTTGTTTGGTAAAAAAAAAATAAACTAAAGGAATAAAGAAAAAACCTAAAACATTACTTCATATAAAAAAACAAAACAAATTCATTCCCATGAAAGCATGAACAACTTTATTTACAACCAAAACATCAAACTTAGACAAGAAAATCTTCATAGGATGATCTACCGATTCTTGAAAGGTGTAATCTTGATAACAAGTCCAGGAAACACATCATCCGGATCATGAATATGTGGATTTTCTTCAACAATATAAGGATCACCACACTTTTCACCAATCATGTGCAACGTCTCTCCTTCACGAACGACATAAATCTCATCACACGGCCTATAATCCGCGACATTTGTTTGAACCCGTTTCACAATTCTTTCATGTTCAGTGGCAATGGACTCACACTCGCAACAACTCAAAACCAACATTACTACCAAGAACAATGAGCAATACCAAGAGAGCGTCTCGGCCAATGTGGTTGATGAATGAACTGTAGCCATGATGATAAAATGATTTTCGGGTTTGTGAGGGTTTTAAAGGTGGGATTTTAAGTTGATTAGGAGGGAAATTTGGTTGTTGGAGTTGTTGTGATGTGAAACCAAAGGGGTGGAAGTTGAAATGGTTGCTTTCAAAGGGTTAGATAAGTGTCAATTTTTATCCAAAAAAAAGATGAAGAAAATATAGGATGAAAGTATTAATTGAGCCCAAAAGTTGGTTTAACTGCTTTAATCGAATGGTTGAGTGACTCCTTTCAGTTCTTGGTGGTGTTGGTCAACTGCAAAACAATACTAAAAGTCAAATGTTCATTGAGTCAAATCAAATAATGCTAAAACAAATTATAGAAATATAGGTATTACTAAAACAATTCTTTTTAGTGTGTCATGCCACATTCTTCTTCATCTTTTTTTTTTTTTTTTTTTTTGTGTTTGTGAGAGGTGTTGTGTATATCTATCAAAAAATTGTGTTTTGCTAAAATCTTTTTCAGGGTCTAAAACACACTTTAAAAATAGAGGCTTGTTACGTTATAGGATGTTCAGTGGCCGATTAAGTTGGTAATATAGCGTATGTTTAGTACTGGGTAATAGAATGAACCACAGAAAAATCAACGTTTTGATTGGTAAAGAGTCTAAACAAAACATAGTTAATGAGTTAATAACGGTGAAATTTAGATTGCTTCAAAAAAGGACATCTGGAAACATGTGAGATTGCGACCGATATATAAGGTAGTTGAGCCTAGAAGTTTTAGTACCATGCAAAGTAGGCCACGTTCACGTACAAAACACTATTTGTCTTTTGTTTGTTAGGAAACACATTTAGAAAGAGATTGATGGGTGTAAACGTTATGTTGAAATAATTCATATATGTATTTGTGTAAAAGATATGAAATCTAAAGCCGCACACTCTTAAATCATGAAACCTAAAGAGGACTCATTTAACCTATTTACCTAACCATGCCAAAAGGGATAACAGATAATTAGATAGTGATCAAGTTATAAACGTGTTAATTGGGTTAATGGGTTGCGAAAAATAGATTAACTGGATTAGTAAATCCTCCCGTTTAATTAAAAAGTTGGTGGGTTGGCCTTTCAAATTAAACAAAGTGTATAGGTCAAGTTGAACGTTACATGATTAACTAAAAAAGTAAACCCAGATACGACCTATTTATCAAACAAATTAGGTATAACAACCTAGAACCTGATTAATTCTATATGATGTTCGTATTTGAAATTACCATCCTTTATATACCCCCAAAAGAGTTTCTAAGCTAGAATGTGAGAAATAACTCTTATTTAACAACAAGACGCCCCTCCAAATCATGTAATATAAACATGTTTAACCTATCTAAACATATTAAACAGGATGGAGGATATTAATCAACTTGTAAATGTGTTAATCACGTTGATGAGTTACAAGAAATGGATTAAATGGGCTGGTGGGTTAACATGTTTAATTAAACAAGCTGGTGGATCGGCCTTTTCAAATTAAACAGGTTACACTAATTATAGAAATCTAAGCGGAAGCGTTTTGGGTTTGTGTTTGGTTTATTGGTTTAGGTTGAGTTTATTGGTTTGGCCCTACAGCTAGAGGGCTGCTCGGTTTCTAGCCGGCGACTCTCAAAACTGCAACATGGATTTTTGTACAAGAAGTATAGAGAGAATATGAAAGATATATGTTTTCTTAATGTTTGGTTTGGTACATTCTAAAGAAGAAAACAATCTCCTATAAATATATGAAGAAAATACATAAAACGAGGAATGAGCTAAACTTTGGGCACAAGACAGAGAGAGCTAATCATGGGCATAATACAAAGAGCTAGTCTTGGGGCATGATACAAGGAAGACTTTGACTACAATTATTACTTTGACTAGTCAAGTGGTCATAATCTCCAATACTCCCCCTCAAGTTGGAGCGTGAAGTTTACGAACGCCCAACTTGCCAAGTAATATTTTTTCCGTTTCGATTTTCGAACACTCCCCTTTAAGTTGGAGTGTTTACTTTTCTTGCGGGTTCAAATAACCCGATTTTTTTTTTTCTTGCGGGCTCAATTAACCTGACTTTTCTTTCTCTTGCGGGCTCAAATAACCCGACTTTTCCCTTTTTGCTGGCTCAAATAACCCGACTTTTCTTCTTGCGAGTGCGAAGGACCCGAATTTTTCTTCTTGCGAGTTCAAAGAACCCGATTTGTCTTCTTGCGAGTTCAATGAACCCGACTTTTCTTCTTGCGGGATCAAAGATTTGAACCCGACTTTTTCTTTCTCGCGAGTCAAAAGAACTCGACTTTTCTTTCTCGCGGGTTCAACAAACCCGACTTTACTTTTTCTTACGGGTTCAAAGGACCCGACTTTTCTTTCTTGCGAGTTTAAAAAAATTTCGACTTTTCTTTTCTTGCGGGTTCAAAGATTAGAACCCAACTTTTCCTTTTCTTGCGAGCTCAAAGAACCCGACTTTTCTTCTCGCGGGCTCAAGGAACCCGACTTTTCTTCTCGCGGGCTCAAGGAACCCGACTTTTCTTCTCTTTTGTTTTTTTTTTTTTTTTTTTTTGTCTAATACTCCCCATGCTAACAAGATTCCTCTCCTCCTCACTTGTGCCTCTTTTTAACTGTCTCATCACGTGCCTTTGCTTTTTTTTTTCTTATTGATATAGATCAGCTTCTTTCTTTCACCAAAACACCAAATCGTGATCAATTTTTTTTTTTCCGAGCAGGATAGTAGCCTGCTCTGATACCATATAGAAATCTAAGCGAAAGCGTTTTGGGTTTGTGTTTGGTTTATTGGTTTGGCCCTACAGCCAGAGGGCTGCTCGGTTTCTAGCCGGCGACTCTCAAAACTGCAAGATGGATTTTTGTACAAGAAGTATAGAGAGAATATGAAATATATATGTTTTCTTAATGTTTGGTTTGGTACATTCTAAAGGAAAAAACAATCTCTTATAAATACATGAAGAAAATACATAAAACGAGGAATGAGCTAAACTTTAGGCACAAGACAGGGAGAGCTAATCATGGGCATAATACAAAGAGCTAGTCTTGGGGCATGATACAAGGAAGACTTTGACTACAATTATTACTTTGACTAGTCAAGTGGTCATAATCTCCGATACTAATTAACTCAAACACTACCCGTTTAACAAAATAGGTGAACCTCAAGACAACCCATTTATCAAACAAGTTAGATATAACAACCCAAAATCGGATTAACTCCGTATCCTGAATCGTGATTATGCTACAAATAACCACCCCTAGTCAAGATAATATACCCCAAATGGTAAGCTGGTATTTCTTCTTTAGCAGCAGCAAAGCCCCTCTTCTTTTGTTTTTTTTTTTCTACAAAACGCTGCCTAATTTCTATTTGTGTTCATTTTGCACCAAAGCTTTGCAACTATAAATCAATATTCTGTTTGTCAGGGTTATCACCACTACATAGAGAGTTGATTCATCAATCACCCAAAGTATAAAAAGTCATAAAGACCTGGGAGACAAAATTACATTAAAAAAAAAATCTCAATATCCGTAGGAACACTCTTTTGGGTGTTAAAAAATATCTCTAATTCTAATTCTAATACTTGGTAATAAAAGATTTGGAAAGACTTTAAACGAATTTCAACTCGTTTTCCGTTGCTCGTAAGTTGGCTGAAAGCCTGAAACTGCTACGTAGCATACAACAAAAACTAAACCAAGATAGATACTACAATTCAAGAGTTAAAACCTTTGGACGTAAAAATCTACAAGCCTAAATCATGCGGTTTCCTTAACCTTTGGGTTTGGGGGAACCGATAACAAGACCAGGTGTCTTTGCTGGATGACCTTTAGCACCACCACCACCAGCTTGTCCACCTGAACTCTTTAATTCGGCGTCTCAGCAGCAGCAATCGACTTCTTTATCTGCATTGTAAGAATCCACAAAATGATTAAAAAAAACAGTTAATTACTCACTTTTGAATCATGGAATCTAGAGGTGGCAAGACGGGTGGATTGGATAACTTGTCTAAACAGGTCATTTCGTGGCACATGCCAAACCAAGTTGGGTTGACTCGAAACACTTTTTTGTCCAACTTTTCAATTAATTAATAACTAATTAATGTGTTAGTTATGATTAACAAAAAACAGTAATACTGCAGTAATAATCCAAAAGTTGTAGTGATATGAATACATTATATACCTTTCAAAAAAAAAAATATGAATACATTATATAACAGGTTATATGCACTAAAAAGAGCCTCCAGCCGATTTTCACTGTTTATTCTTACCAACCCATTCGGCGCGTTTTCCATTAAGCTGATTTTTTTTTCCAGTTAGAAAAAATACAACTCAAATTGCTACCTCTATTTGAGCGTTTAAACAAAAGTACATACCGCAGCCAGGCGTTCTCGGTGAACATCATTACCAAACTGAAAGCAACAAACAGAAATATCAAACTAAGTTAAACTAAAAGAAAAACTAATAAAACGGAATTGCAAGTGAATGGAGATAGTCTTACTGGTTTCTTGTAGCACTTTATTTCATCTCCACTGAAACCAGGAAGGACTCATGTTCCAATTCTTTTCTGAAACAACCCATTTAAACCTTATTGTCAATATTAGAATTCTAAACAACAAAAACAAAGAAAATGGAAATATTCAAATAAGTTCTATAATCCTAACCCAGATGAAGAAGAATGTCTTTGGACTCCAGTGTATTTGATTTACGGTGCTTGGCTAAAGAACAAGCAAAGGTTGTAACCTGGACCAAGAAGAAACAATATTATTTCTTTTGTTAAAAATAAACTAAATTGCATAAGTTTATCTTTTGCTTAAAATGAAGGAGAAAATAAACTCACAGATTCAACAAAATCATCAGCAATATCAACAAGAATGTCTTCCACTTCAGGATCTAAACGTTCAGCTGGATCAATCTGTACATGACAGGTAGTCAAAAGTCAAAGAAATGGTTAAAAGTTCTAACAAATTAGCACAAGACTGCATGTTGGTTCTAAGAAAATGGTTACCTGAGCAACTATCTCTTGGATGCTTCTTTTGCTTATTATCCTGTTACAAGTCTCGGGGGGCTCCAAGGCAGGTGGTGGTTTGTTAAATGCAGGTGGTTGTGTGACTGGGCTAGATTGGCCAGTAGCAGGAGCGAATGGTCTCTGGTTACCCAACCCACGGTTCCTTGCCATCTGTTGTTGATGGGTCAAAGCTTGTGGGACCCGTGATGGTGGTAACGAGTAATGCTGCTGCTCTTGCTGCTGCTGAGACAATGAAGATGCTTGCGGCTGCAAAGACGAGGATGCTTGAGGTTGCGGTGTCGATGCTGACATCGCAGTTTGTTGTTGAGATGGTATGTGGGACCTCTGCTGCAATGTTTGAGGATTCATTTGTGGTCTGAATGATGCTGGTGGTAGAGGTGGCTTTCCTTGAGTTCCAGAGGACAACCACGGCTGATTATGAGACTGTGTGTTTTGCGGTGTAGGAGGGTGCTGGTGACCCTGCGGATCCCACTGATGGGTGTCTTAAATGGCTGTGATCTTGGAAATTCTAAATATGTGTCATACATAAAAAAAACACATGTCAAGACCTAATTTACCATGCGCTTTGGTAATGTTTGCCGATGGTATCTAATTTAGACCCCATTAGCAATCTAGTGCACCTCTATGTACCAATGTATCATGAATAACAACATATAGATGCAGAATTTTGATATTTAATATTAATATATGATACAAAACTCAAAAGGTACTGACTTGTGTGGCTGCTGACTGATTATTAGGACTTGTTTGCGGTCTAAGAGAAGATTGTAGAGGTCTTTGTGGAAGGGACGGAGTAACCCCACTAGCCCTCAAAGAAGAGCTGGAACAAGAGAGCCAATCATTCCAGTTATTGACCTCACCTATACAATTGAAAAATAAACACCAACAAACATAAACAAGTAGCATAAATAATCATGTTAGTTGGTTAAGCTTGTATACGAGCCAAACGAACATGAACAAACGAATTACGTTCGTGTTAGTTCATTGATTTTTAACCGAACAAACGATCAAACAAGAACTAAATGAACAGGGTTTTCTTGTTTGTTTTTCATTCTTTAAGAAATTTGTCATAAATAAACTAACACAACTAAAAACAGATTAACAAATATAACAGGCATAATTGAGCAAAAACCAACTAAAAGTAGCACTATGTGTTGTCGAGCGCAAGGAGGTTAACCAAGCAGCCACATCAGCACTAATGTCACAGCACACTGCCACACACTGGCGCGAAAGCGGGCTTGGGGGCAAAAGTTGTGTAAATTTTACTTTTTCACATTTAGGTACAACTCCCACTCCCTACGTGGCACAATTATTTTTTCACATTTCACATTCACCACCTATGTTGTCAAAAGCGCGCCTAGGCGCAAGGCGCACAAAGTGGGCTGCGCCCTGTGAGGCGCGCGCCTAGGCACTAAGGCACACTATTTCAGGCTGATTTTGGGCCAAATTCAAGCTAAAAGTTGCCTAAAACCTCTAAAACATCCTAAATGAGCTATGAACAAGTCTAAACAACCCTAAAACATCCTAAAGTAGCCCTAAACAAGCCTAAAACATCTCTAAAATCCCTAAAAACGTATTTTATACCATGCGCCTAATTATAAAAAGCCCTCGTTTTTTATGCTCCTAGGCTCTGGGCTCGGCCTATGCGCCTTGAGTGTGCCTAGGCGCTTTGACAACTATGTTCACCACAACACACAATCTAAAGAAGAACATCAATTTGTTACACACTTACACTAAAAGAATAGTAAACCTAGACTAAATTGTAATGAGTTAAATATTTCCTAAGTATATAATTGAACGTAAAACGAACAACGTAAACGAATTTAATAAATGAACGAACGAAGAAACGAATCCATGTTCTTTTTCAACTAAACGAACAAAAGCTTCATACAAATTCCTTCATTTATCAAACATACGAACATAAACGAACTTTTCACCCACAGTTCACTAACATAAATACTCAATTTCCTATAACAAAACATAACAAACTAATAATAAAAATTAAAAAAAAATAAAAGCAGACCTGAGGAGAACTAGTACTAGGGAAGAGAATCAGGGACAACAGAACGAGGTAAGGCAGCAAACTGGGGAGCAAAAGAAGGAGAGGTTAAGGAGGAAAACGACGTCGGAGGCTGGGGAGAAGGGTGAGCAGGGACACCTAAAGCCATGCCACCTCTCTGTGAAGGAGGGATGGAAGTAATTGAAGAAGAAGAAGAAGGAGAAGTTGTAGGATGGTTAAAGTGAGGGAAGGGAGGGTAAGGACGGTTTGAATGGAGGTCTGGACATTGGGTTTAATGGTTGGGATGTTGGAAGATTTGGGGTCTAGGGTTTGGGTTTGGGTTTGGTGATGGAGGGAGTGGCTGTGATTGTGGTTGTGGTTGTAGTGAGGGGGAGGATGTTG
>JAUTDX010006653.1:0-28312 GCA_030844895.1 Ambrosia x helenae | reverse complement strand
TTGTTTTGGTTGCTTTCATTAAATTTTGTTCAAATACATTGAATTCATCGTGTTAAGGTCATAGGATAGTTACATGAATTATTAGACCATATGAGACACCTAGAAGATAGATATTTGTTATGATGGGGACAGCTTCTTGTTGTTTGAGCATTTAATATGAGAAAATCATGAAAAGGACCCCAAATGGGTTTGATTATATACTTCAGAGGTTGTTTGGGATTGCGTTTTGAATCTTCTTTTTAGATTATTGCGTTTTGAAAACGCAGATATATAGTTTTTAGTATTTGGGATTGCGTTTTGAAAACGTAGATAATCAGCTTTTTAGACTACCAAAACGCAATAATCTATAAGCAGCTCCACCCCTGCTTTTCCAAAACGCATAATCTGTTTTGAATAATCAATCCCAAACACCCACAAAAATGAGGGTTTTTATCAAATCATCATGACTTTGCAAGTTTGCGCGTGTAGAGAAAACCCTTCATACACGCGAGGCATGTTTGCTCATTTTATGTAGCAAACACATTATTTCTACAAACACGTTAATATGAATGATATATTTATCATTCTCTCTGGTTTTTTTTTTTATTTTTTTTAATTTTTGGTTCAACATTTGCCAGAAAACATTAGCGACAAACGGATTTATGTTTTATACACAGATACAGTTGATTAAAAAGTGGCTATTTTCATTAATACTGAAACCTATTAGATTAAAAGTCGTACTTAATAAACCATAAAGTGTTATAAAATCATATATACATCCTCCTTTATAACACTCCATAACTGTATTTAGACAGTTATTTTGTGTATATGTATAAATATACTTGTATTGTACATTTGAGAAGTTAATCTAAAAATCCTATTTCAATTTCTTTTCTCTCTAATCCTCTCTAATACCTACATATTTTTCTATCATAAAGTTATTTGTTTGAGTTTTATTATATACTATATTAACATACAAACATAATGAATAGTACTTTAATAATATTATATTATATATTATAATATTATTATATTTAAAATTTTTTTTTTAACTATATTATTATTTTATTCATATTATTTTATTTAAAAACTTTATTATATACTATTATATATGATTTTATTTAAAAACTTTTTTTTAACTATATTATTATTTTATTCATATTTTTTATTCAAAAACCTTTATTATATTATATACTATTAATATAAATAACATAATATTATGTAATTTCGTTACAAATTTCATGTGTTATCTTATATGTAAATTTCTTTATTTTTTTTAAGTTTACAACCAAAATGGAATCTCGATTGTATAATTTTCATTGATTCATCAACACCTCATCTAAATCTCGATTGTAAAACACGCAACGCGTGATTTTATACAACTAGTTTAAATAAATAAATTAGTAACATAAGTAATATAATAACTATTACAATATATTAATAGCTTATAATAAAAAATCAATCACCTAAACGGTTTCATCACTACTTTTTAATGAGTACTTTAAAACCACATGGTAGAGATTTCCTGGTTGTGACAAAGCCTTAACCTGTCTCTTTGACAAAGCCGAAGCATTGGGGAAAATCAAAGGTATCACCCTCCCAATGGTGGTCCATCTTTGTCGCATCTCATGTACGCAGACGATGTGGTTGTAATGGGTGATTGGGATGGTCATTGCATTGAAAATGTTATGCGTTTACTTAGATGTTTCCACCTCATTTCTGGATTGAAGGTCAATCGTCACAAATCAAATCTTTACGGCATTGGGGTCAATGATGAGGATGTCCACGTGGCAGCCAGTTCACTCAGAATAAATCGCGGTACTCTACCATGTATATATCTCGGGGTACATGTGGGTGCCAACATGAACCAAGCAAAACATTGGAAAGAAGTAATCAAGGTGTGCGATGGAAGGCTATCAAAAATGGAAGGGCAAAAAACACTATTTATGGGGGGCCGCGTAGTACTTCTCAAATCCGTTTTGGACAAGCCTGCCCCTGTACAATTTCTCGCTGTTTCGTGCCCCAAAAAGAGTTATCGATCATTTAGAGAAGCTCAGGAAACGCTTCTTTTGGGGTGGGAACAACGAAAAAGCGAAAAATGGCATGGGTGGCTTGGGAACGGGTTATTAGTCCGAAGCACAAGGGTGGCCTTGGTCTGGGATCCTTAAAACATATGAATATGAGCCTTCTACTTAAATGGTGGTGGCGTTACAAAACGGAACCAATGACGGCTTGGCGTAGGGTCATTCAGTCAATTCATCACACGGATCGAACCTGGTCCTACTTACCCATTAAATCAACCATTGCCAGGGTTTGGAACTCAATTCAAAGGTCGGAAAGGACTTTGACGAGGTAAACATTCAGGTTGGGGGTTTGTTCAAAGGTGTGCTCGGAAACGGCTTGGGATTCGGTTCTGGCTCGACTGCTGGCTCGGTGAACAACCACTCAGGTACACATTTCCAAACCTTTCGTTTTAGAATCTGATAAATGCTACACTGTTGCAGCCCGTTTATTTCAGCTGGGGAACAAACTGGGTCGTGGTTGAGATTGGATTCGTGAGCCTTTGCAGGACCAGGAAAGGCGTGAGCTTCAAGACTGTATCAATATGATTCAGAACGTTTAAACTTGCTGAGACACCTGACAAATGGAACTGGAACCTGGACAAAGATGTCGTTTTTTCCATTGCATCGTGCAGGAAACTCTTATCTTCCACTGCTGTTCCTTTCTATCCGTACGAGTGGAGTAACATGGTGCCAAATAAAGTTAACATCCTAGCATGGAGGAGTGAGCAAGACCGCATCCCGTCACTTGAAGGACTCGCGCTCAGAAATATTATCAGCTCCTCCACGCTCTGCTGTCTCTGCAACGACCAGCTTGAAACCGCCGAACACCTCTTTGTTTCCTGTTTTTTCGCTGCTCAAATCTGGAACAAAATTAGTGAGTGGTGCAAAATCCCACCGGTTTACTCCTTCGACTTCAAAGACCTCTTGAATGCACACAAGATAAACGGCATTGGGAGAGTAAAAAAGAAAGTAGTCAAAGCGATCATACTAACAACTATTTGGGTTCTTTGGACGACTAGAACCAAGAAAATCATCTCAGGGAAAAGGGCGTGCTTGGAACAAACGTTAGCCGACATCAAATCACTTTCCTACACGTGGATAACAAATAGGGCGACGCACATCACAAAGGATTGGGTCAAATGGGTTTCTTTCGATCTTAACGTATAAGTTTGTGCAAGGTTTTGTATCATTGATTGTAGCTAAATGCATCTTGCTATTAGTCAATCTTGTAACTATTTGGGTGTGAAATAAAAGTAATTTGCCTTAAAAAAAAAACTTTTTTATTTAATTAATTTTAATTAAGATATCCCTGAATCTATATATATAATAAAATAAAGCCATTTTAATGACATGGCAGTGAAGGAGGGCATTCTCCTCCTTGAATGTGCCATGTGTCATGCCATGTGTCAAATTAAAAAAAAAAACAAAATAATAATATAAAACCTACTCTACTAAAATTAAATTGAATATTTTAGGAAAAAAGAATTTAAAAACAAATTTGAATTTTTCTCTCTTTATGTTTCCTCCCATAATTTTTAAACATTAATATCTTTTATATATGAGATTTTTTAAAGAAAAAAATTACACCAAATTAACGAGTGTTTTATTATCTTTCCAACGAGCACCATAGTGCTATATAAAAAACGGAGAAAAAAATGACTATTTTTTTTGTGAGGTTTCGTTCATACAGGAAAAAAAACACAAAGTTTTCATGTTATTCATTAATCATGTTTTTTCTTTTAAACCAAGTTCTTATCTACGATGTTGAAATAATAAACCAAAGCCATTTTAATGACATTGCACTCAAAGAGGCATTCTCCTCCTTGAGGATGACATGTGTCATCCCATGTGGCATTGAGATATTTTAGGAAAAAAAATAATTTAAAAATAAAATTGGATTTTTCTCTCTTATCTTTCCTCCCATAATATTTAAACGTTAATATCTTTTATATACGAGATTTTAAAAAAAAAATATTACACCAAATTAACGAGCGTTTTATTATCTTTCCAACGAGTACCATAGTGCTATATAAAAAACGGAAGAAAAAACGACTAATTTTTGTGTGTTTCGTTCATACAGGAAAAAAAACACAAAGTGTTCAGGTAAATCATTAATCATGTATAGGCAAGTCACTATTATGTTCAAATCAGTAAATATGAATTCTATTTTCAACATGCGTTAGCATTGGAGTTATACATTGTTTTGGTTAGATATTAATATTAGAGTTATACATTGTTTAAGGTTAGACGTTAACACTGGAAATACATTTTTAATTGTTTTAGGTTAGGTGTGCTACCCGAAGCTTTCCTGCATGTAACTGTAAAGCGCATCATTTTATTTTATTTCATATGTAAATTTAATATGTCTTATTAAATTTCTCAACCCCCGGACGTTCCCGGGGGTATAATCTAGTATTGTTATAAATTATAGCGACATACACAACTCACGTACCCAACCCTTGCATATATCATGGGGGACAAAGAACTGAATTAAAATAAAAAAATAATAATAATAAACAATGCAATTCAGACATTTAGTCATCAAAACATACATCTAAACAAAACATGTAATGTAAGCAACTGAAATACGAACATTAATCTTCAACCATGTTGTATTTGAATCATCTAACATTCTAAATACACACACCCACCTTTCTTAGAAGCCGCCACAATTATTGATAATAAATGCCATAGCTTAAATAATTAAATTATACATGTTTCAATAAGTCTTGAAAAAGACGTATTAATGTATTACGTAGTTATAAACTTATATAAATCCGTTTGTCGCTCTTTTTTTGGCTGCCGCTACTCGCCCATTTTATTTATTTAATTGGGTATAAAATTGTAATTTAAAAAGTTCAATGAGTTTAGTTGGATAAATGGGTAAAATTTAAAACTTGATTTATTTGTTTAATGGGCCTAAATTAAATAAAAAGTTGATTGATTTAACAAAGAGATTAGGTTTTTAAAATTAACTATGGTATTCATCTAATAGAAAATTATATACATAAAATAGGGTTAAGATCAAATACATGAGACACTTTACTAGATGTCACTTTGTAGAATACCTTAACCCACATAAAATATGTTGAAAAACTAAAAAAAAATCGGTGGTATTAAGGTGTGTTGAAACTGAAAATGTGTCATTCTTCGTGAAGTTGAGGATTTAAGTTTCGTGGTTGACGAATATGTAGATGTTAGATGTTAAAAAAATAGTTATAATATTTATATAAAATGTTGAATACTAATATATTATTGTAAGTTGAATATTGTCATATTTATGTGTTATTATCAACGAACAAGTGCAACCATAGTAAAAGCAAGTACAATAAATTATAAGATGCCACTTTGACATTCATTTGGTTTGAAATTTTATGTCTTTTACTTATTTAGTCGACTTTTGATAATGCTAAGATGAATAGGATAGTTTGAATTCTTGTAATAGTTGGTGATAAGAAAAAGAAACCAAAAAAAAAGTAAGACTTTTCAGTGAATCCATTTAAGGAAACAATGGAAACTACATGTAAGTTGCCATATGTTTGAATAACACTACAAATGTTTGGGATGTTTGGGATGTCTCGTGTGTTTGAATGATCTAGGGTCAAAATCATTGAATTTACAATGTTTTCAAATACGGCTCCTTTTAGAATTGAAGTAAACGTCTAGAATTTGAAGCTTCGGTAGTTATCATGTTTTTTCGCAAGTAGTTTCATTTCAATGGTTGTATGAAATGTCAAGATATCGTATGGATGGAAACTTTTGGGCATTATTGGACAAAATGTTTCAAAAAGATCAAAGATGATATGGATTGAGAAGGGTTTCATGTTCTCATATGAAAATTTAGGGTTATGATGCTTATCCGAAGTGTCACGTGTTGGGTAAGGCGATACCTGATAAGATAATATAAGCTCATAGGACATACTAAAGAAACTAGATAATACTCGATCTCTCTACAAATCGATTAAGAATAATATGTTTGTTGCTTACAATGACTACTTTTTTCTTGGAGTTTTTGTTTTTTTGAAAAACGAAAGCTCAAGTATATAAAAAATTAAATGGATTGTTCAAAAACTATGCACACCATGAGGTGTCGTTGGACTCAACAAAGAGTTGTTTGGTATTTTTTTGCGGACACACAACCTTGTTTGTTCTAAGAGTTTGTAACAGCTAGAAAAATATGAATGTGATAAAATTTTAGACAAGAGTTTAATTGGATAGGAATGTGAATCCATCACCTAGCAAATATGATGAGTGGTTTGAAGCCATGAAGATTGAGTTGTATTGCATGTATGATACTAGAGTTTGGAACTTAATTGATCCTACATATAAGAACAATAATAATGGGCCTAAATTTTGGGTGCTTCTAAATTTCTAATGGAGTTTTTGTGAACACGACAAGCGATTGCTGACTACAGATTCTAGGGCAGTGGCGAAGCTTGGTTTCGGAATCGGTGGGGGGCCGAACTTAATTTTTTTCGATCGGTAGTGGCAAATCGGTGGGGGCGGACTCAACCCGGACTCAATTTACCTATGAAAATCGCAAATTTATACCACTGCGCCAGAAAACAGGGGGGCCAGGGCCACCCCTGGCCCTTCTTATCCTTCGCCCTTGTTCTAGGGTGTTGAATAGACATTGGTGGGATGGGTGAGACGATTTCTAAATGAAACTTCTGTTGACCAAGGTGGGCTACGCCTAGTCCATTTTTCAGGCCAAACTCAATATTCTCGCTTCGTTTCAAAAGTCCAATTTTCAGGCCCTCATGCACATTTTTTCAGGTCCAGTTATGACTAAATTCCGGCTAAAATCGTCCGACAAATTTGAACATGTCTGAAATAATTATACCAACCTTAAATCAGGGCAAGCTCAAGGTATGTGGAGGCCTAAAGCTATATGAAAATTTGGGTCCCTTTTCGAAAGAGAACCCACAAACAGATTATGAAATTATTGAACAAATTACAATCAAACTGCAAGAAGAATAGTTATTTACAATATGGGTTCAGAACCGAAGAAGATATACCTGCAAAAGATACTAAACTAAGATGAACACATGTGGTCCTTTACCTAACAAGACAAAGAAATGAGGCCCAAAGCACTTGCCTCATTCGGCTTGCCTTTGAGCCGGCTCTGCCTTAAACAAATCTGAAAGGCTAAAACCAACCTAAAACTAGTCGCGTCTTTGGAAGAGATCACAAATGTGCCGATAAAACGTTCCTGAAGTTTTATCACTACTAACCACATGAGAAAGATTTCCGGTGACTATATTGTTTTTATAAAGAGTAGTACCTAAATAAGGTTGCAAATAATTAGGACATGCATGACCGACCAACAAAACTCACGACAGTATCAAATAAAACATGCACGCAAATGGCATAGAAGATTACTCATCAAGACGTCGTATCATAAACATTTATGAAGTTAGTAAGAAAGTTAGGATTTCAAACTTTGAGTCTTTCACCACCAAACTTTTAGCTTTTAGGATTTTAAACTTTGACCACCCAACTTTTTTAAAGTTGCATTGCAGCCACATCCACCGCAACATCTTTTAGCTAAGCATTGACACATTTTTTTAACTATGACTTTAAATAAAGTGTATTACTAAACATGTATGCACTACAGTCGCGCCCACAACGAAGCACGGGCCAACTAAGAGCTAGTTGATAATAAAAGTCAAGTGACACTTTTAACTCCATATATGTTTTCAATGTTTAAAAGTCTTTGAGAAGGACATATATATGGTCTTTAAAAATGTTGCATGGTATTTTAAGTTGAACGGGGATTATCAACGGACAAATGCACCAAATTTAAAACAAGTAAAATAAATTAAGAATGTAAATAAGATGCCACTTTTGACATTTTTTTTAATTTAAAATTCTTTGTGTCAATTTATATGCAATTCTTTTGGAGTTTCCAAGTTTTTCGAAATAACATTAAATATAAAATGTTATTTTATTATTAATATATTCTTAAAATATAATTCAATAATAATAACATAGATAAGATACTTGGTTGAATCGTTTAAATACTTGACGATAAAAAAAATATAATTTAGTTTAGTAAGCTTTTTCAGTGAATCCGTATGAGGAAGTCAGGAAACGATGAAGGCCGGGTTCGATTCTAGTCTTTTCATTACGCTATCTAAACTCTAAGTCCTTTTTGCATGATGTTTGATTATTATTATTATTATTATTATTATTATTATTATTATTATTATTATTATTTTAATCAATTTATCTAGGTTATGGTTTGCGTTACACACGGTTTTAACAAATAAAAATACTATAAAACTTTAAAATTTAACTAACACGAGTAAAAATTTAACGTAAATAACGAAAAAAATTATACACATGATAATTAACAAAATTACATATAGTTCAAATGTCTTTGTCTTACCCCGTTTTGTTTGAAACTCCAGCCCTTTTTATAATGAATACCACAAATAGTTCCATGGTGCATGATTTTTGTGGATGATATTGTGTTGGTTACAGAGACAAAATAGTTGCTGAATACGAGGTTAGAGGAGTGGCGAGCAAATTTAGAGACCAAGGTCTAAGAATTAGTCGATCTAAGACCGAATACTTATATTGTGACCAAAGTTCCAATAATGTATCTTAATGATAAACAAACACATTTGTTAATTACCTAAACAATGATCTCAAATTCCTATAATTATATTTTTAATTATACTATGTATGATTTATAAAGGCAAAATGAAATTTATTAATTCTACCTTTTGTAGTTGGCCGATAATAATTTCACATGAGTTTATTCTTCCCACTAGTCCCACCTTTCAGACATTTTGTTCTCAATGCCCCCCGGTTAACTCACACTAATGTCGTTAGCTAAAAGTCACAATTCTAAGCGATTATTCACCAAATTTGAAAAGAGGGAATTTAGCTAAGGTAGTGTTCGTTTCACAGAAATGAAATGAAATTGGAAATGGAATTTGAATTGGATTTTGAAGAATCCCTTAAAATCCCATAATGTGTTTGGTTGGTATAATCATCAATGGAATTGGAATGAAAAATATGTAAAATGACATAACTACCTAGTAAATTGACATGAATTCCTACCTATTTGTTAACATTCCCTCCCACCTTTGAAGGATTTTAAATCCCCAAGAATTGGAGGATTTAAAGTGATTCTAATTCAATTCAAATTCTTTCTTTTATTGAAACGAACATGATATGGAATGGAATGGAATCAAATTCCAATTCCTTTCGAATTCCATTCCATTCTTGTGAAACGAACACTACCTAAGATATTGGTGTGTTCAATTACATAAATAAGTATGAAGTGTATATTTATCTCCTTCATATTTTTTATCCGTACCCGTACCGTATCCCGTTTTCTCAATACCCTATTTTCCATCCCAACCATGCCCAATATCAGATATTAGAAAAACCCAATTTGTGAACCTCTACTTTAATGGGCTTCTTGAATGAGCTACTAAGTTAGGCCCATAATGGACTAAAAAGATGGTTCCTAACAAAAAGATTACATTAACTGATTAACCTCAAAAAATAAAGTCTCTGTTTCTTCCCTGTGCAGCTTAACTTGCAGAGCTTAAACTAATGGCAACCAACCTTTTTATCTTCACATAATCACATTTCCTTTACTATTATAAACTTAATATATCATTCATCATATTTAATTTCATATATAATTACTTTTTTAAAAAATCTATACCCAATTTCTTGAAAAAGATTAATAATAATAATAATAATAATAATAATAATAATAATCATAATAACAATAATAGTAATATTTCTGTATTTTTTTTATTGAACTTGAAAAATCCAAACTTTATTGATAATATAAGAAACCCTTTAAAGATAAAGCATGATTCTTATATTAATATCAATCTTTAAACATATGCAGCCATAATTAAGCTGCTGTTGTTGTTGAGAGATGCTGAGGAAGGTTATTGTTGATTCAAGTTATGGTTTCTGTACATTAGTTCAGTCAATAAGGCCATGGTTGTTCATAGGTTTGGGCAATCCTGGAGATAAGTTTAAAGGCACAAGACACAATGTATGTATGTATTTTTTTTTTTTTTTGTTTAGTGACATGATTTATGTTATATCTTGTTGTAATATGTTGCATTTTTTGAGGAATTAGGTTGGGTTTAACATGATTGATGCTTTTGCTGAGTCACAAGGGATTGCTATGGATACAGTTTTCTGTAAAGCTGTTTTTGGAAAAGGCATGTCTTAGTTCCTAATTTGTTATTGTTCTTTTTATTTGCCGCCACGAGAAGTGATAGTGAAACCTCACTCGCAGTGCCGGAGCCTGAACAAATATATTGGGGGGGGGGGGTGTTCAACACTCAACAATATAAAATTTTCGGGTGAAATACGTGTAAATTCATAGTTGTCAAAGCGCATAGGCCGAGCCTAGAGCCTAGGCGCATAAAAAACGAGGGCTTTTTATAATTAGGCGCATAGTATAAAATACATTTTTTAGGATTTTAGAGATGTTTTAGGCTTGTTTAGGGCTACATTAGGATGTTTTAGGGTTGTTTAGGACTTGTTCATAACTCATTTAGGATGTATAGAGGTTTAGGCAACTTTTAGCCTGAATTTGGCCGGAAATTAGACTGAAAACAGTCCCAATAGTGCACCTCAGTGCCTGTGAGGCGCGCGCTTGGTGCGCCTTGCGCCTAGGCGCGCTTTTGGCAACTATGTGTAAATTTACACAACCGAGGAAAAAAACGGGGGGGGGGGGGGGGGGGGGTATTGTTTCGTTTTTCTTCTTTTTGAAGTTAATTTATGATTTGGTTTTAAATTGTGCATAAGTAATGGGGATTTTGTTTGATGTTGGGATTGGGATATCAGGCGTTGTAGATGGTGTTCCGGTTTTATTAGCAAAGCCTCAGACATATATGAATTTGAGTGGTGAATCGGTAAGTTTTTCTGTTATCTTCTTATTCTTTTCTAGTAAAAAGCTACATTTTGATCACTGCTTTTCGCTTCTTGTGAGTTGTGATCATGAACTTGTACATTAGCTAACGCAACGAGAAGGAATCAAATATCAAAGCTAGAAAATGTGCAATTTTCTTTATTGAGTGTTCTATATCAATGATGCCAAAGTTAAAAGAATAATACATATCAAACTTATTGATATAACTAACAAACTTGCTGAGAAGTTTCTTATTTTTTCATCTTTGGTACCTAAATGGCGTTGGTATATTTGACTGCAGAGTGGTCCACTTGCTGCCTATTACAAGCTCCCTCTAAACCGAGTCGTGGTGGTATGAACTATGAACTGTTGTTTTTCTGGTTTCTGGTAGAGATGAAAACAATGGCGGGTCGGTCGGTTTGGTCATGAGCTAACTAATCATGTTGGCTGACATGAAACAGTTTTTCCAAAATCTTATTTTATTGTTTATAAACTCAATCATGATTACATGTTATTTTGATAATTATCTATCTTGAAGAAGATGATTTAGAGGGTGTTTGAGATTGCGTTTTGAATCTGATTTTTAGATTATTGCGTTTTGAAAACGCAGATAATCAGTTTTTAGTGTTTGCGATTGTGTTTTGAAAACGCAGATAATCAGTTTTTAGTGTTTGCGATTGTGTTTTGAAAACGCAGGTAATCAGTTTTTTAGGCTACCAAAACGCAATAATCTATAAGCAGCTCCACCCCTGCTTTTCCAAAACGCATAATCTGTTTTGAATAATCAATCCCAAACACCCCTTAGTACGTCTTATGTGTTAAAAGCAAAGTACTCATTAATAGTTAAACGGGTTGGATTTTGTCGGCTTTTGTGTATTGTTGTAATCTTTTTGCTTGTTGTGTCTGTAGTTTCATGATGATATAGATCTACCATGTGGGGTTCTTCGGCTTCAGCCTAGGGGAGGCCACGGGAGCCATAACGGGTATAAATAATATGAAACTCTAGTATAATTTTATTTAGTCGTTTAGTTAACAGACTAAGCCACTAAGGTATTCGTTGTAAAGAAAAGTTTACCATGTTTTATACTTATATCAGGATGAAGAGTGTGATCCATCATTTCCGTGGGAATCGGGAATTCGCTCGATTAAGAATCGGTATATAAATTTTCTTAATCAAAACTTTTAGTTATCATAAATTATAGTTTTGTTAATTGACTGTCGTTCTACAAATTGTTTGTAGGCATAGGTAAGCCTCCTGGTCAAATGGACCCCAAAGCGTTCTTGCTTCAAAAGTTTAACGCAACAGCTCAAGAACGAGTAAGATATTTATCCATTTTCCTCGAATGTTTTTTTTTTTTCGGTGGGCCCATTTTCGTTTCTACACGCATCAGTTACATGGGACCCATAGAGTCATAGACAGTTAAAAAAAAGTGGTATAAACAAGTTCCAAAGCCAGCTTCCATCCTTTGGCCCTCCTGAGGGCCACCTGTCCGGCGCAAGCTGCGGCCCAATTGTTATCATAGTATTGGTGGGGTATTGTGAGAAGCCCCGCTTACGGCTGTGCACATATAATGTGTATATGTGTGGCCCTCGGGGGGGCAAAAGTAAAGTTACACTAATTTTTAGGGTTATTTTTACTAATTTCGTGAAAACAACGTTAAAAATGACGGACGGTTAATCATGCATCATGTGGTGGCGTTGATAGCCAAAAGACTAAGGGGTACATGCACCAATCGGGTTTGTCCCGATTGCTAATTATTATGTGCCTTGTGTCCAAGGCTTGATACAAAACCACTATCGAGTCGAGGGTCTCACCGGAAGCAGCCTCTCTATTCCCACAGGGTAGAGGTAAGGCTATCTACATCTTACCCTCCTCAGACCCTACCTTAGCTTTTGCTATTGGTGGGATTAACTGAGTATGATGATGATGATGATGGTGGTGGTAGGGTACTGTGAGTTACTGAGTTTATCGTTAATGGGTCCTGTTGATTAGCATCTACGTATTTTACTCAAAAGATATATTCTTGTTATGACACTTTATTCATCAAAATTTCTGATTTTTTTATACATTTTTTGGGTCTGCAAGATTAATGTCGGTTTAAAAGAAGGCGTTGTTGCGTTAAAAGAAGTTCTGGCAAAGGGGTGTCGAAGAGAGTGGTAGGAGATTCAACGCAGAGCAGAAATACAAACACATTAAAGTTGCAGATAATGCTGATACGAGACTCAGACAATTCGAGTAGCTAACTTGTTCTTCGGTCATGCTTCAGTATGTTGTATTGTACATATGATTATGCTTAGGAAATTTTTGTACTTTTTGGGTTGAGTGATGAAATGGCGTCTGTCGTGCGAAACTGCTTAATTAAGTATAGAACTATAGATAATAATGGTAACACTTGATGACTGCAACTTTCTTCATTTGTTCAGAATTAAAGCAGTTTAAATGACAACTCAATACTTTGTTGCTTCTACTCAAGATTCAATCTTTTAAGAGCAGGAATGATGAAGAAAGGACCGTGGACACGTGAAGAAGACGAGCTGCTGTTTGGTTATATCAGCAGAGAAGGAGAAGGGCGGTGGGGGTCAGTACCCAACAAGGCGGGACTCCTCCGTTGTGGGAAGAGCTGCCGCCTTCGTTGGATGAACTACCTCCGCCCTTCAATCAAACGGGGCGGCATTTCTGCTGATGAAGAAGATCTCATCATCCGCCTCCACCGCCTCCTTGGCAACAGGTGATGTAAAACTTCATTTGGTGTTTTTATTTGCATTTTGAAATGATTGTTTTGTTATGTTTTTAAATCGTATTTAACGTCTATCAGATGGTCGTTGATTGCGGGGAGGATTCCAGGGCGTACAGATAACGAGATAAAAAACTACTGGAACACGCATCTTAGCAAGAAGTTGATCAGCCAAGGGATTGACCCGAAAACACACAAACCATTATCATCGTCTTCACCAAAACAACCAGAAGCAACTTCTCTAAATTCCCACAAAAACATCTCAAACGCCATCCCAATCAACCCTGACACTGGTTCTGAATCTGATGATTTTCTCAGCCACTCGCCTGATGATCTTTTCTCTTCGTTCCTGGATTCACTGATCAATGAAGAAATGTGCGATCAACAGACGCCGTTTGCATGATGGTTTCAAGAACTTCAACAAAGATGGTAATCCTATGAAGTAATATTGAGTCAAATAACTATTACATTAGATGCTTGTAATCGACAACCATCTTATTTTTAAGCATAGATCCTTTTAAATGGATGACTGCATAGCGCAGCTTCATGCGTTCGTGAGTCTCATTCACCTTGAAGAAGTCTTACTGAATCGTGTTGGTCTGTACAATCAATTCGTTTAAAACACGTCGTCTGAAGCAGCATCCAATACCCTATGATTTCTTACCGTTATTCACCCATTGCTCCCTATCGTGATCACTCAACGTCTTTTCCATCTGCTGGTTTCAAGTAGCCATCATAGATCGTCTTTCTAAAAGCTTGATTATTCAAAAAAGATTATGCGTTTTGGAAAAAGCAGGGGTGGAGCTGCTTATAGATTATTGCGTTTTGCGGTTTGGTAGCCTAAAAACTGATTATCTGCGTTTTCAAAACGCAATCCAAACACTAAAACTGATTATCTGCGTTTTCAAAACTTAATAATCTAAAAAATCAGATTCAAAACGCAATCCCAGAAATTTGATCACCAGTTTCAGTTCAATCAACAAACATTGTATTATGATTTTACTATTTTACAAACAATTTAGATCATAACATGAATGCATACAGCTGAACAAACAAAACAAATGAAGAATAACAATCAAAATCTATCTTATATCAGCAAGTATGAATACCATCCTTGCAGTCTTTAGTCAAATCGTAAAACGTCTCTACTCGTGTCTTCGCTCTGTAAAGCACCTCGGTGTCAACCTCAGTGCGCATATACCCATCAAACACGACAGGCTGACCACCGTTCAAAACCATGGTCTCGTTATACCACTCACTGTTAACCCCCCATAACCCCTTATAATCGTCGAGCAAATGAACCTTGTAAAACGACCTTAACCGATCAAAATAGTTGTAAAACGGCTCGTTTGTCGCGATGTAAAGATTCCTCCATGGCTGAATAACCCCTTGAAGTTTTGAAACTAATGATTCAGGTGATGTATCTTCATTAAGATGAGGCCACATTGCTTTGTTTTGCGCCTTTTCGCCTCTAATCACATGAACAGCATCAAAATCCCAATCCATTTGCCCACTAATCTCAGAAACTATGTTCATTAGTCTCTTGGATTTCCATAAAGATTGCCATGGCCTTTTGATGTAGTTTGCTGCTTGATTTTCACAAACGCGGTACCAATAGTTTTCGGGCTCAGGTTTATCAAACCGCCTCCAGATGATCGTGCTCTTATCGTTCTTTAGCTGCATTGGTGTAACTTTGTACGTTGTAACTTTCCTAACCGGGATCTTTTTCTTATGGTTTTTCTCGAATTTCTTCCAGTCGTTAACAAACTCTTGCGCTTCCACTATCGAAGCGGTCTCTTTCAAATGCTCGAAATCAAAGTAAAATCTGAAGTCTTTTCCTTCTTCGTCTCGGTTGGTTGAAGTATGCTTTGACGATAAGCAGATGGTTAGATCCATTACAAACGTGCGGTTTAAGTATTGAGCCTCACCGAGAGCACACAGCAAGCTCCATATGTACTGATTCATGTTTTTACAGTAATCTCCGCCTCGCGAGTAATACAAATACTTCCTGTTTCTGAAAGCAGGACCTGATCCCATTACTGGAATCGTGTCGTTGATTTGATCATCATGGAAAGTTGTCACGATCTTTGGCTTTTCGCCTTTTCTTGGGGCGATTAGTTGACTTTGATTTCGTGGACGTTTCGCATTGACACCCGAATGCCAGCCCTTCGCGTTTACCACTTTGTAAGTACAGTTTTCGCCATACCCGAGCCTAAACCTCCTGAAATCTCTATACTTTCTCCAAGATCTCTCCTTTCTGTTCCTGTATCTCCAATACACATCACACTCATTTGGGTTTGACCCGTTTACCGGCGTTTGATACTCTATAAACACTATCGATTTAAACCGTTTTACGTTAAACTTCTTGATCGCCCTCAAGACCCCCGGCGCAGAACAGTTAACCACACTTGTATCATCACACTCACCCGAAGCAATGCTCACACTTTCACTCGGTTTCTCAACCAACGGGCCGGGCTGTGCCACATTTACATCTGCAGATGGACCCGTTTTCTCAAACGGGTCAAATCGGGCAGCAGGCGCATCTGCAGGGGATGCAGATGGGCTAACGGCTCCTGTTTTCTCAAACGGGCCGGGATGTGCCACAGGTACATCTGCAGACTGGCCCGTTTTCTCAAACGGGCCAGGCCCGGCTACTGGCACGTCTGCAGGGGATTCAGACCGGCCCGTTTTCTCAAACGGGCCAGGCCCGTCTGCAGAAAATGCAGACGGGCTAACGGCTCCGGACTTCTCAAACGGGCCGGGCTGAGCCATGGGTGCATCGACAGGGGATGCAGCCGGGCTAACGGGCAGCATACCAACGTCTTCACCGGTTTTAACAACTGAATTATCCATCTGAAAAGTGGCATTAGAAACCTGAGTGAAAACCTTAGATAAGGCTCTAGAGGATTCCCATGGGTCAGGTGGTTGGTATGTTATAGCAATAACAGTAAACATAAGTACTGAAAACACAAATACAGAGAACCCAACATTACTAATAATCTTTATAGCATTTTGCCCAATTAGATCTGATGATGAAGAACTGTTATCTTTCATCTTCTTAATAATAATAATAATAATAATCTTCTTAATGGGCTCAGCTCAAATAACAAATCCCCTGTTGTTAAATTCTAAATATTAATAATAACCCAATTGATAATATTGGAATAGGAACTGAATAAACTAAAAAAAGAGGATGCTTGATGTACCTGTTGAATAAAAATTGGATCTTGAATATATGGCAATAATAATAATGATAATAATATTGGTATGATATTTTGAATGAATATGGAAGAAAGAAATGTGAATGAATGGGTTGAGTTGGAGTGAGAGTTAAGGATGGAAGATGAGATGTTGTAACAAATGAATGAATAATACTTGAACTGAAAGCAAAACTTGAACTAATGAACTCCACGACCACACTTCACAGCTGCAAACTCAATCTATGTTTGATGATTTTAATAATTTATTATTTAAATTACTGTTTTTATAGCCGACACTTCTTAAAATAATAAACTAATAAAGTCACGGACATGCCACGTAGGCAGAAAACTAATTGGGTTCAACCCCGTTAGTTTTGGTTCAGCGAAATAAAAACAAAGACAAATTAGACCGGTTGGATTCTAATTTTCAAGTTAGGATTATTGCCTTATAACCCGATAAAGTTGAGATTATTTAATTTCAATTTCTAAATTTTTAAGTGTTTTTTATGCTTTAAAATCACGTTGTTATGGTTAGTTGAAATATAGTTTAGGTTAGGTGCGTTATAACAATATCTTCACTTTTTTATTTTACTTTTAATTTCCAAATGAAGATATACATACGCGACTAGAGAATTCGGGTCGGTTTGGTCAATGGTATCCAAACAAATGGTGTTATTATTATGTGATTTATGTCGGATTGATCGTGAGTTACTCAGGATCAATCAGTGACTGAAATTTGTTTGTTCACCAAAATAATTGAAAAACTACTTATTCGTTTTTACGTTTCTTAATCATCTAGTTGGTGTTATTTCTTAGACTATCCGTTGTGGGAGGCGCGAGCGAACGGACGCGAGCCATCAACTTGACTCTCAAGTAACCCGATCACTTGACCCCGTTGTGGCTAGAGGTAAGCATCGGCGCGACCAAATGACACTTTCTCTCGTTAACCCACGCGACCACCATCGCTTGTGCTCGCTCGCGCCGGGTTCGCGTCAGGCTGTTGTGGCTAAGGGTGACCACCGGTGCTAAAACTCCGTTCGCTCGCGCCTCCACAACGGATAGTCTTACTATTACTACTATACCGAGATGCAATACAAGGCTTAAACATTTATGCAATCGGCTACTAGCAGCATAGCTAAATAGAGGAAAACCATCCGCTTTAGAAACCGTTTTGAAACTGGGCTCGGATAAAAACCGATTTCAAACTGATCAAATCATTTTCCCCCTCATAAACCGTTCCAAGCCAAAGCGGTTTAACAAAAAAATGTTGTTGACTACGTTTGACCAAAACCCAACCGGTTTTAAACCAAACCAGTTTGGACCGATAAGCCGATTTGTACACCTCTAGAGCCGCATTTGAACATTGGGTAAGGAAGGAAACATGGGAGTTAATTACATGGGTTAAGGGATGCATACTTGAAATCGTGAGGTGTCAAGAAACCGACATTGAAATTGAAATAAACATCCAAATACATTTTAAGATTTTTCTATATATAAGCCACTCCAAAAATTTTAAAAATAAAATCCAAAAAAAAACCCAATAAACTTAAACATGTTAACCGTTTTATTAAACCAATAAACTAAAGTTTACTGGAGATAAAAATGATTGGACCAGGCTAGAATGAATTCATGAAATATGAGAATTAGTTAAGAGGGCTAATCTAGTTTGGGCCAAAGAAAAAGTAGGCCGAAACCAACATAAATGGGGCAGTGCCGGCTTAGCATAACAGTGATAAAAAAAAAAACCCCGGGCAATAAGTGTAGTAAACGAATCAGTAGGGCTGAAAAAAAAAACCGAATTCGTTTGTTAAGTAATATATGTGTTAACGAACAATTCATGAACACTAACCGAATGAGATTTTCTGTTTGTGTTTGTTTGTTAAGAAAGCATTCATGTTCGTGTTCATTTGTTAATTTTGTTCATGAACACACATGAACACAAACGGACATTCATAAACAAAAACAAGTGTGCATGAACAGAAACAAATAAAAAGAAGTGTTCATGAACGGAAACTAACACAAACGGACATATATTAATTTTCAAACAAAATCGAATTCATAATACATATATTTACCTCACATAAATTATTTATTTATTTATTTGGGTAAAATAAATAAAAATAAAATAATATCAAGACAAAAATATAAAAATTTAAAACTCTAATAAACTATCGAACAAAAACAAACGAACACGTTACCGAACGTTCACGAACATAAATGAACGACCGCGGCCTCTGTTCATGTTCGTTCATTTATTAAATGAATGAACACAAACAAACTTCCCGCTAAACGGTTAATGAACTGTTTGCTGAAAGTTTAGTTTGTTTGTAGCCCTACGGATCGGTATATAACATACCTCATATGTCGTGTTTGTTAACTAAAGTTATTTTTTCAATCAATGTTCATCATCCACATTATAACTTGATTATATTATAGTAGTTTAAAAAGAATAAAAATCATAACAAATTATAAGATGATGACTGGTAAACATGCAATAAGCTGTACCGCAACCTTTTTGAATTGCAAATCCTACCCTGCTAAAAATAAAACATTGGTTTTTGGCAGACGAAGAATTACTGTACACAAGCTTCTACACCTGATCCGGGAGACAAACTGTCTCAGGGGCTAGGTATCCAAAAGTTAAAATACTCCAAAAAAATTGTAGAGTAAACTGTCATTTTCGTTCCTATGTTTTGACGAAAATTGTCGTTACAGTCCAAATGTTTTTTTTTCGTGCCATTTTCATCCCTAGCGTTTTCAATACATGTCAGTTTAATCCAAAAAGTTAACCACCGTTTAAAAATAGTTGTTAAAACTTAAAAGAGGGATAAAAACGCCATTCCACATGTTTATATTATTTTTCATTTTTTCTTCATCAAATGAGAGAAAACAGATTATTAAAAATGATCATTTTATCCCTCCTTTAACCGTCAAAGTTAACGGTTGTTAAATTTTTAGATTAAACTGACATGGTTTGAAAACACTATAAATGAAAATGGCATGCAATTATTTTTTTAAACTAAAGTAACAATTTTCGTCAAAGCACAAGGACGAAAATGACAGTTTACTCAATATCGTAAAATTCTAAGTTTCTAACCAACTAGACTAAAGATATGAATCTAACCCAAAGAGGCAAAACTACTAGATAAATAAAAATCAAGAACACATGTTCCAAATTTCAATTCTATCCTCATGCTTTATACACATTCATACCTCTTTAGACAATATGTTTAACTAGTCTTCTAAAATAATCAAAATAGTTGACCAAGACAACAAAAATGGTTGGTAACTTGGTATTACAATCACCCATGTTTGATTATAACCATTTGAACCAGTCGATTATGGCGACACACACTTTTGCAGGCCCTCTGTTTTTTTCTATATAATTCCTCTGTTTCTGCTTCTTTGAACACACACTCTGTTTTTTATTATTATTTTTCTCCAATCAAGATTAATAGATAAACATAATGGCCACTATAACTGTTCCTTCTGTACCAGTTTCTCCAAGAGATGATGCAATTCAATTATATAAAGCTTTCAAAGGTACATTATTTGAATTCAATTGATTGTTTTCATCAGAATAAAAGTTTTTAATTTTTTTGAATTTCAGGATTTGGCTGTGATACTGCGACAGTGATCAGCATTCTTGCTCATCGAGACGCATCGCAGCGCGCTTATATCCGACAAGAATACCAGACAATGTATTCCAGGATATCCTTAAACGTTTGGCTTCTGAACTTAGTGGACACTTACAGGTACAGAACAGAGCTTATGTTTGACTTTTTTTGAGTCAAACTTACTTTTTTTGACTTTTTAAATTGATGAGAATTAATGTAAGTTAAAATATGGGTCTTGTTTTAAACTAATCTTTTAGAAAGATAGTTAGTTAAGGAAAAAGATTTATTAGAAATTATGTAACCATGGAAGAGAATTATGGATTTGGAAAATGTTATGTTTGACTTTTGAAACTCATGTTACAGAATGCAGTGTCACTTTGGATGCATGATCCAGCAGCAAGGGATGCCCATATACTGAAAAGGGATTAAATAGAGACTTTATAGATCTTGAAGCGTAACCGAAGTCATATGCTCGCGAACTTCTTCGCAGTTACAAGCTGTCACACAAATATACCATTCGACATTCGGAACTCATCTTGAAAATGACATTAAGCTGCAGATCTCTGGGGATAGCCAAAAGGTCAAATGTTTACCAATTTTTCGCTTTTTGCGCAATAATGTCGTGTTTTTGATGTTTTAGATGGTGGGACGACTTCATTTTGATTAGAAAGCGAGTTCTTGTGCAGATTTTGCTTGCGTTTATAAGCAAACAACGATATGAAGGCGTGGAAGTTGATAGGGAGATGGCTGCAAACGATGCAAAAGCGTTGTACAAAGCTGGCGAAAAGAGATTAGGAACCGATGAGAAGGTTTCGTGCAAATATTTAGTGAAAGAAGTAGAGCACATTTGGTTGCTATTAACACATGTTACAATGACATGTATGGTGGATCACTCAAAAAGGTTGTCACAAAAAACATGAAGGCATTTCTAATATTTTCCTACCCAATGACTTACACGCGTCTTTTTTTTTTTTTTTACCTTTTTTAGGCGTAAAGAAGGAAACATCAGGGTCATTTAAAACCGCGCTTTTAACAATCTTACAATGTGCTGAAAATCCTGCAAAGTACTTTGCAAAGGTGAAATCTTTATTTGGTTAATTTTGGTTAATGTTGCAATATGATATATGATAGTCTTGTTGTACTCATATATATGGAGTTTGAAAATGTTTGTAGATGTTATATAAGGCAATGAAAGGTTTAGGGACCTTTGACACAAGACTAATAAGGGTGATTGTGACAAGAGCTGAGATTGATCTCAAATATATAAAGCTTGAGTATCGTAAAAAGTACAACAAGAATTTGAATGATGCAGTTCACTCTGAAACATCTGGCCATTATCGGACCTTTCTTCTCTCACTTCTTGGCCCAAATCATGTGTTGTATAGTTTTTGAATTTTTCTTGTGTTTGTTTTTGTAATGTACTATTTAAGGTTGAGATGTGTGTTTATTTGAAAATTTGCAAACTAAATTGTTTTATGTCATATATGATATTAAAAGGGTGTTTGGGTTTTGAAATTGATTATTTATTTAAGTTAATATATGAAGAGATATGTATCTGTGTGCGCGTAGCCGCGTAGGCCCACGGATACACGTCAGCCATAAAAACAATTATAAGAAGCTTCTATGGCCCGCACGTTACCTAAGATCTGCTAGCTGCAAGGAGCAGGGCCGGCCTAATGCTTTGTAAATCTAGGCAAGTGCCTAGGCCTCCAAAGTTCTAGGGCCCCCGATTTTACTAGCCTCTATTCTTAAATTCACAGCTGAATAATAGTGATGGCTCTAAACAAATTCTACGGATTATTGGATATCTCCCTAGATATCTCTCAAGATGCAGATGTAAAAGCAACGAGATATCCGTTTCCATGAAGAAAATAATTTATAGGTCTCAAACCAAATCAAACATATTTCAGTTATATGATATTCGTAACACTTTAGAGGGAAATCATATATTATTATTGTAGTAATTCTTTGAACTAATTTGATTTATTTCCTTCAAGTTCTTCTTCATAGTTAGCTCCTGTCTAGAACCAAAATAATAAAAAGGACATTACTCTGAAGAATGGTTGACCTACCTTTGCACCAACTATAAACTTTTTAATTTATTGTTTGTCGGCCCGAAGCCCGGGTAAAGGAGAAGATTTTTAAAATAAATCTAAAAGGATCCCGACTTTTTTAGTTCGCTTTGGGCTTCAAAAATGTTGGACCGGCACTGGCAAGGAGACATTGATAGGGACATCTAGTCAATCAAAGGAGAGAATTCCCTGATTCATGATCTCCTACCAGGCAGCAAGGACTACTAGAACGAGTGAAAGGGACAACCAACCAATGAGAGAAGGATAGTGCATGATTCCCTTAAAATTCGTAATGGTCGTCAACTGTGGAGCCTGCGGAAATGAGCTGTCATTCCACAAGAAGCCAATGAGCACGAGCCTATGAGTACTATAAATACCCCTTCCTCGTAGTGAGAAAGAGAGAGTGATTCTTAGATAAAAACTCACACTTAATCGTCTTGTAATAGCCTAGATCATTTATAATAAACATCTCACCATTTTCCTACTTATTTGAGTATATTTAAAATATATTTAGACATTTCTTTATTGACGCTATCCGTTATAGAGCATATAGAACAACAAACGTTCTTGTTTCTTGCACAAAGTTATGAGTAACCAAATGCTCTTTCCCTAGAAATGAGTATGTTCAGGTTCGTGATTTACTAGAAGATAAGTAAATGCGTGTATGAGTAACAAATGCTTTCTTTCCCTACAAATGCTTTCTGTCCAATTATTTGGATGTTACATAGAAAATTCACGGTGACTTGTGACATCATAAGTAATACTACATAAAACTAACGGAAGCCAATAACGGCCCACATTATCACCAGCGTGGACCCGGTTCAGACAACATAGACTAGGGAGTGGAGGGTCAGGGTCTGCCTAAGGCGGGTATGACAACTTACGATTAAAAGAAAGTCATCTTCCAAAAAAAAAAAACTAATACTTTAATATATTTAGTACTTGTGAATGTATCATGTGATTTCAGAGCATAGTTTTGAGTATTCTGTATCATTGATATTGATAAATATATTAATAGTTTATTATTTATTAGTGAATACGTCACTAATGTGTACATTAAGACTGCACTGTGGAGCGTGGAAGGGATTGTGAAGCTCTTTCACGTCACCTACAACATCTTGGGTTCATCGTGGAGACTGGCGTGGGGCTTTTTCGGTGGAGATCACCACGGCGTGGGGCAAGGTCTTTCGGTGACCTGGCTGGTCTTGATTGGACCTTTAATTTTGACTGTTTGCCAACGGTAAAGGTACTTATTTTTTTTAAATCTACCATTTTAATTCAAATTTACCAAATTCAAAATTTACCTATAAACACAACCTTTTTATCTTATATAACAAAATCTTCAAACCCTCCAATGTTCTTTTTACCCAAATTCAAGTAATCAATCATGACGCGTTATATAGAGGAGGAGATCGTACTCATGACGGCTTGGATGGAAATCACAATAACCCTCCACCGGTCCGAGGGACGATTTGGGCCACACGTGCTTCGTGAACTCAAGGTCTTATTCGGTGGTTCTAACAGCATGGCTTATTCGCTCAACCGAAAGTGGACCAATCTTTGCAATAGCGCGAACGATTCGAGGGTCACCACCGTACAAACCTTGCAACAAGTACCCGGCGATACCCGAAGACGTGGCCATTTGAGTCACACAAATCAAGTACCAAAATCGGTACGATGGTGAATTTCCCTACATATTGACTTGGCAAATGATCAGGCTTACAATAAATTAGGTTTTTAGTTATGTTTTTCATTTTAAATTAAGTTAAGTTAACTTTTATGTAATGTGTTTATTTGCATTTAATGTTATGTTTTTTATATAATGCTATGTTTATTTATTTACTTAATTTATTAGTTTAAAAACTAAAATGAAAAAAAAAATACTACCGAGCTGATGTAAAGGCCACCCAACCACCATAAACGTCATCACCATTGACCACCCCCGTGATTTTTGTTCTTGGATGGGAATTTCATCTGCTTAGAGTGGGATACTACATGTCAGTCCATACCCCATTAAAAACATGAACACACCGTGCACTCTAAAGCAGAGGCGGATCTAGCACGTAACTAGGGGTTGCCGGGCTACCCCTCAACTTTGTCGGCGAAGTACAAATTAGTGTAAAGGTTTTTTCTTCGTGTACCATATACCCCTAACTAAATATTATGATACCCCTAAATTTTTCTTCTAGATCCGTCACTACTCTAAACTCTAAAGTATGGTTTTCAGGTTTTGAACATAAAATACAGTAACTTCCAAGAACGCTTTGACATATATTTAAATAATCTTTGTCGTGATGACTCAAATCAGTTAACATAAAAAAAAAAAAAAAAAGTTGGCCACATCTCGCGTAACTGACAGGCAAACTATATTTGATTTGACCCTTTTCAAGAAATCGATCATTGGTCCTAATTCCTCTGTTTCTATCTCTCTGTTTTCTTACTCACCAATCGATCATGGCCACTCTAACTGTTCCTCCTGTACCAGTTTCTCCTAGAGATGATGCAATCCAATTACATAAAGCCTTTAAAGGTACACTCTTTGACTTTCATTTACTCATCATATGATTAATATAAACACTTGTCAAAGTCTTGTTATACAAAGTAATCTTTTTGATCTGATCTTGATCCATCTTATATACTTATATTAACATCAATTTATTTATTTATTTATTTATTATTATTATTATTATTATTATTATTATTATTATTTACTTATTTTGGATTGATCAGGACTTGGATGTGATACTGAGACAGTGATCGGTATTCTTGCGCATAGAGATGCAACGCAACGGGCGTATATCCGACAAGAATACGAGGCAATGTATTCTGAGGACATTCTTAAACGTTTGTCTTCTGAACTTAGTGGCAAGTTAGAGGTACAGAGCATAGTTTGACTTTATGAGTCAAACTTTCTATTTTGGAATTTTAAATTTGATGAGAATAATTGTTTTTATATTATGGGCTTATTGTGCATTGATTATTATTTTGAAAGAGTAGTTATAGTGGAAAAAGATTGACTAGAAAAGATGAAATCTTGAAGAAGAAATTTGGATTTTGAAAGTGTTGTGTTGACTATTGGAAATGATGTCACAGACTGCATTTTGCTTTGGATGCATGATCCGGCAGGAAGGGATGCCGTTATATTGAAACAAGCGTTGACCAGAGAGTTCCTCAATCTTGAAGCAGTAACCGAAATTATATGCTCTCGAACGTCATCCCACATTACAAACGGCTCGTGCAGATTTACCACTCGACTTTTGGAAGTCATCTTGAACATGAATCAAGCATCAAGCTTCTGGGATCACGAAAAGGTCGAATCTTTACCATATTTTGTGTTACCAAGTTTCATATTTGCATATGTGTCGTATTCTTGATCTTTTCGTCGTTTAGACAGTAGGAAGACATCATTTGATCAAAAAAATGGTTCTCTTGTGCAGATTTTGGTTGCTTGTGTAAGCAAAACCGCGATATGAAGCATGGAAGTCGATAGGGAAATGGCTGTAAAAGATGCAAAAGATTTATACAAAGCTGGTGAAAAGAATTTTAGGAACCGACGAGAAGGTTTTTGTGGAAATTTTAGCGAAAGAAGTAGAGCACATTTGGTTGCTATAAACACATGTTACCATGACATGTATGGTGGATCACTCAAAAAGGTTGGCACAAAAAAAAAAAAAGATTTTGCTAACGAATGACTTACACCGTTTTTGAACATTTTGCAGGCTGTAAAGAAGGAAACGTCAGGCTTATTTAAAACCGCACTTTTGACATCTTACAATGTGCTGAAATCCTGCGAAGTACTTCGCAAAGGTGAAACCTTTATGTAGTTTAATTCGGCTTAACAACGCGTCAATACAGTATGATAAGTCTCATATTCATATGGTGTTTGAAAATGTTTATAGGTGTTACATAAGTCAATGGCAGGTTTAGGGACCAATGACACAACACTTATAAGGGTCATTGTGACAAGAACTGAGATTGATATGCAATATATAAAGGCTGAGTACCATAAAAAGTACAAGAAGGACTTGAACGATGCGGTTCACTCTGAAACATCCGGCCACTACCGGACCTTTCTTCTCTCGCTTCTCGGTCCAAATCATTAAGGTTGATGATCGGTTGTACTTTTCTAATGTTGTTCTTGTGTTTGTTTGTGTAGTGTAGTGTTTAAGGTTCGGTTGTGTACTTGTGTGTTTGTTTGTATACTTGTACACTAAATTGTTCTTGTCGTATGAATTAAGAAGGTGTTTGGCATTGTGTTTTGAATCTTGGAGTGTTTGGCCAAGCCTCAATAAGGGTGTGCGCCTGTGTGCATATGCATGTGTCCGCAAGCGTGTGTGCAGACCAAACAGTGAAAAACATGAATATGAAAGTAAAATTTCTTGATTGAGAGATTTCAGAAAGATGCAAATCAGCTAAAAGCTTCATATTCATCTATTAAAAAAAAAAAAAAAAAAAAAACTGGAATCTTAGCAGTTGAAAGCTATAAACTACCATCTAGTGTTAGACTACAAAGGTCATGTTAACTTACAAAACTACTCTTCAGGATCGCGGTTCTACTTCCCCAACGACACCTGCAGCTTGTATCTCTCTATCATCGTCGTTTCTGTATGCAAAGCTAACGGAGGTCTATCGACAGAAAGTGTATACCTTCAAGAACCTTCATCACTTCTCCAACAGAAGGTCTTAAAAAATGGCTGCTTTTGCATACACCACAATGATATCCTCACCACTCTTTCAACCGCTCTTATATCTTCGCTATCTAAATACTTCTGTTCTTGAATCACTTTCTCCATCACTTGATCCAAACATCTCCAACTGTTTCCCTACTCAACACCACGATTTCGATCAACAATTTCCCGAGCATGTTAAATATCTTTCTCGGATGGAGACTCGATAGATGAAGAAGACACGCCTTCACATTGCAAAAAACTCTTAATACCGAAATCTGTCACTTTCGGGACCAAATTTTCATCTATCAATACATTTTCAAGCTTCAGATTCCCATGAGGTATGCATACTTGACACTCGGTGTGTAGATACGCAAGCGCACGTGTAACTCCAACTGCAATATCGACTCTTGTTTGCCAGCTTTTTTCATTTTTATCATCTAAAACCATTTATCAACCGACCCGTTTGGGATACACTCATAGATTAGAATCTTATGTTTCGGCTTCAAAACAAAATCCTTGTAAAGACACCAAGTTTCGATGGTGTGTACCGCCCAAGATCGAGACCGCCTTTATAAACTCCTTTTCTGATAAACCTGTGACATCAAGTACCTTCGCAGCTACAACCGTTTCTTCACAAAGTAAACCTTTAAAACAAAAAAACCGAGCTGGTTCGAAAATCCGATGTGAGTTCGTGTATTTCTTTATAAGACAACCGAATTAAAGCCGTATTTTCAAGATTCGTCTTAGTCCCTTTCACTGCGCCTTTTAAAGCAATGTTTCGCCTTTTATGATAAACAAACAAAACGATAAACATTTCAAGCACGATAATAACCAAAACGTGAGGAGAACTACAAACGCAACGGCACTTACAATCTTTCTATAACGCCACGAAATGGGAGAGATACGGCTTTCGTGCGGCATCAGGTTCGTTCTCTTGGTGGCAACCGCTTGTGGGACTAAACAAACTTTTAAGAAAGAAACGGATGGTATCGAAGGGGATGTAAATCCACTTATAAATGCCGTTTTTTTCAATGTACATAAACCCGAACCATCACCTTTTGAAGTCGAAGCAAAACA
>JAUTDX010006652.1:0-18476 GCA_030844895.1 Ambrosia x helenae | reverse complement strand
TGGCTAAACAAGTGGGTCGGGTATGGCGGGTTCTTGTTAGGACGGTCGATTTATAAAAAAATGTATGTGATTTCTTCCTTTGAAAAACTACACATGTAAAACATTATTTTAGAGCCTGAAGAAATATAACAGAAGGTTGTAATAAAATCGTTTGACATACGGTATTTGTTTAAATCATTTTGTGGGTCAAAGTAACCTGACCTGTTTCGATTTGTAAATAAAATGACTCATTTTTTAACCAAAACGCTTTTACCTATAACGTTTCTGCGCAATCAGCTTTTTCATGTCGAATACTAAAAGAATTCAAACCTGAAAGAAGGCCTTTGCGATAAGTATTTTGAAAGTTAACTTATCAGAACAGACGGGTTGGGTCAGCCGGGGAAACGGGTCTTTTTGAAAAACAAGCCTAGCCTAGTTTCATTGACAAATCTCAGCTTAGCATACATATCTACAAGACAACTATTTTTGTAACAATCTTTACGTACTCCTGATTTCAATATACAATGGAATTGGCTATACATTTCAAATTCGGATTTACTACAATATTTCCTACAAGAATTATCAATTGTAAAACCAAATTCAGATTTGCAAAAAATGCATCTGATTTGCAATATAAAATTATGGACAGATTAGTAAACACATAAATTTGACTTGCCTTATGCATGTGCAGCATGTCATACTATCATTCATGAAACTCAACCAACGTATCCAGATTATTATAGTAGCTATATGAAGGGAATAAACACTTTCAAAACGCCCAATAATTAACAAAATGAGCAAGCATTGAATTCCATCTAAAAAATAAAAACAAAAAAAAATCAAAGAAACCATAATGAATTAAACCTGCTCACTCAATAAAAATCCACATATAAAATCTCTTATTAGCATAATGTCAGATAAGAAAAATTATGAAGATAATTGAAAGGATGGAGACTTAAGAAGAAGCAACAAAGTTATAAACAGTTACGGAACAAAATGTAAATTGAACTTTAGCAGCGACTGATTGACGGGAAATCTGAAGTTATAACATACATTTAGAAGCCTATGCTTTTGGGAAAACAACATGAAATCATATAGTCATAGTTTTTTATAAAGGTTTTCATTATGTGAACTTTGAAGTCAACCTTTTCATTCTTATAACCGGTTTGCTTAAATTCACATAGCATCAAATTCTATGGAAGTTATGTTTCTTTTGCAAGTTTATGTTATAGAAGAAGATAGGCAAAATGTTTTTGTGCAATTGTGCGGGCTTGTATGAAGTCTAACTGTTTCTTATCTAGTGAATGATGACTGGAACATGAACCGTTCGATTTTTTATTCGTGGCGAGTTTGTGAGGATGTCACTCGGAGACTTTCTTGAGGCCAAGAAAATTACACTGGTATACTATTTTTCAGCATACTTTTGTCACAACATCTTATCTTACTTTAACATGTGGCATCATTTTCTATTTGTTTTTAAGAAGCTAAGAATGTTTGTAATTATTCCCTGATTGCAACATGTGTTCACTAACAGGAGCAAAATCTAGAAATTGAATACATAAGAGCTGTAGCACCACGCAAGGAAGAAGATCCTTCGTTACACGATGATTGGGTCAGTGCAGTTGATGGTTCAAGTCGGTGAGTGATCTTATTTTTAGTGTTTATTATTTATCTATTCAAAACTGACATTCTAACACTAGATTTTTGGGAGTTGGAAACATTTTTTTTATCAGTTATATGTTAATAGGTATAACTGACCTTTGTCCTTTGGATGACAGTTTGTTTGTTACTGAAAGTCTGAAACTTTGTTATTTGACAGGTTTATTTTGACTGGTTGCTATGATGGGTTAGGAAGGTAAGGCCATAAATGTTGTCACAGATTTAATGCCACTTTTTTTCTTTTTCTATTCATGGAGTAATAAGTTTGTTCTTTAAAATATACAATTTAGGGTATGGGAATCTGCTGGGGTTTGTACACATGTTTTGGAGGGACACAATGATGCAATTACATCAGTTGGTATCGTGAAAGCAATAGGTATCATATGTTTAGCAAAATAGTTATCTTGGTTATCATGTTCTTGATGAATAAATATGTTTTTTCTTTAAGTCATGCTTCTTATTTTCTTGTTATTGTTTGCTGAATATGTAGAAGACGATGACACCAATCTTGTTGTTGCCACTGGTTCAAAAGACAAGACTGTGAAACTCTGGAAGGTAATTTTACATTTATTTATTTTTTAATTATAACGGAATTTTGAAAGTAAAACTCCAAGATAATGACATCTCTTAAAGGTTTATGCAGAGCCACATGCAGAAACCTGAAGATTTCAGCTTTTAGAACTCTTCGTGGGCATACAGCTTCGGTGCAAAGTGTTGCAGCGAGCCTACTACGGATATGGTCTTCTTTTTTTTCATCTATTTGGTGTTCATTTCTACTGTACATACATTTTAAGATTTTTTCCTGATTTACAGGTGTGTTCTGGCTCTTGGGATTGTAGAATTAACCTGTGGCAGACAGAGTCTAATGAAGGAGAAGATACCGTGTCAACAAAGAAAAGGAAGAAAGGTAGCAAGGAAGAAGAGACCCAATCAGAGGTATTTTAATGACCATTTGGAAACAAATCCGTCAGATTTGATCCTTGTAACTTCATGTTGTATGTAGCGTCTAACATAACCTCAAGGAATAATGTTTGTCTATTTAATTACTAAAGTACCGCTGATATATACACTTAAAAGTGCATTGCTTTGAATAGTTTGTTGAGACGGTCAGTAGTTGAAATGAAAATGCGATCAATAACTCCCTACCTGCGCTTCTGTTTCTTCCTCTATAGTGTTTCTTCATCCATCACATCATCTGATTCTAACCAGATTTATACATTATGTTCAAATTTTTTTATTTTTGTCAACTAAAAATTTTCCATATATTCAGGGAGAGGCTGTATCTACGCTAGTTGGGCATTACACAATGTGTATCTTCAGTTGTTTGGCCTGAACATGGAACCATATATTCGGGATCATGGGATCATTCTATTAGAAGATGGGATGTGGAGACAGGGAAAGATACATTGAACATGGTATGTAATTAATTGCGTTTTATCATAAATTACAAAGTTCAATCTTGATCACCGGCATCCTTGTTTCCTGTGCAGTTTAGTGGGAAAGTGATCAAACTGCATTGATGTTGGCGGGGAAAGTTCTGCTCTTATTGCTGCTGGTGGTTCTGATCTATTCTTAGGATCTGGGATCCTCGAAAACCTGGTACTCTATCTTTTGCATGCACACTTAATACATGAATTTACAGAGTCAACTCTACACTTAATAAATATATATTTCAGGAACGTGGCTCCAAGCTTCCAGTTCTCATCCCACACGTCTTGGATAACAGCATGCAAGTGGCACAACAGCTCATGGTTTCATTTGCTTTCTTCATCTTACGATGGGAAAGTCATGTTATGGGACTTGAGAACTGCGGTAAAATTTTCCACTCACCTAATTCCATTATAAATTGCTAAAATTTATATGCAAAGGGAGAATTTCATATATACCCCTACAAACTTGCTAATGATCTTATACCCAACCAAAATCAAAATATTATATATACCCTTAAACAAAAAATAAATGATCTTATACTCAACCAAAATCAAAATATTATATATACCCTTAACAAAAAATAAATATCACATTTACCCATTTCATATGATTTATTAAATCAATCTAAAATATGACCATTTTTCTCTTATTTATCTCAAAAAATGTTAAAATTTTGAATTTACCCAACCTCGCAACTCATATATGATATGCATTTTGTCTATAACAGCACAAATACAAGATATTAGAATACCAAAGTTGAATACTAAATCACAAATGTTAAGGTTTCTTATAACAACCTAACTATATCTACATTGAACATTCAATCTCCGCAATCAGCTGAATATGAGGACATCACATGAAGACACAAATATCAGAATATGCCTCGTAATTAAAGAAGGCTCAGTAATGAATCCGACAATAGGTCAATAACTGAGTTTATTTCAATTGTATTGCTGGATTTTTTCCGCGGTACTATCATCGACTTCTTCTGATACAAATTGGCGTCAATTTTATCATCCAGATTAATCAAAATATCAACAGGAAAGGTTGATTCGGAACACATCATAACTTTTGGTAATTCTGCATCGTTCTGCCAGAAAACAGTCCAGAATTGTTAGGAAAACCCCTACTTGTGACAAATTCCCAACTCGGAAAAACTGACTAGCTATTTAAATTGAAGTACAATTTGTAACCTTTGGAGCCGGTTTAGCATCCAAGTGAAGAGCAGAGCAAGGGTTGGTGACATTCTTATGAGGTCGAAAATATTCGGTGAGGATTGATTAAAAGAGCTTGGTGAACGTATAATCATACGACGAGGTTGAAGATGGGGAGCTGGAAGTTGAGACATGAATTAGGAGACAAATTGTGAAAATAGAAAAACCACTTGTAAACATTGTCATCATCGCAGGTCTATAATCTGTATCAGAAGCACATTCTAACCAGTAACCCTTACTCATTTTGTAGTTGCCAGTTCTAACCCATTATCAATTTAAATTGTTTTAGTTTGGTTAGTTTGGCCTCAATTCACTCAAACAACGCTTTTAAAAATTACACAACCCCAGAATGACCCAGGAGGTGATGTATAAATACACATATTGACCAGAAATTGAGTGTTTCTGTTAGTTTTGCGTGTAAACGAGCCGAGCTCGAGCTCGATTGACTTATAAGAGCTCGAGCTCGACTCGATTCGAGCTTTGTTTTCAAAGCTCAAGCTCGGCTCGTTTATTATCAATAAGTTAATACATTGAATATAAATAATAGTTCGTTTTAGGCTCGTGAGCTCGATAAGTGAAGCTCGAGCTCGGGGCTCGTTTACTAAACAACTTTAAATGAGTGGTAAATATTATTATATATTAAAAAAACTAGTATTACACTAGGCTTGATGAGCCTAACGAGCTTCACATGCCAGGCTCGAGCTCAGGCTCGATAAATAAACGAGCTTTGTTTTAGGCTCGGCTCGGCTCGTTTTGAGCTTTTTACCTAGCCGAGCTCGAGTAGCTCGCGAGGTCTCGGCTTGCCAGGATTAGGTGTGTGTGTGTGCGACTGTTGTGTATGATATTTTAAAAGTTTGTTGGGGTATATATGTAATTCTCCTTAACAAAATCACTAGATATATCTTTATTGTCCAGAATCATGCATTCTTTGAAAGGCTTGTTTATTTTTTTTCAACTTTGCAATAATAAATACAAATATTTTTAAAAGTCATATACTCTTAATTTAGTCACATTAGTATGCAATCTTTTAATCTCTGATCACTGTTACCTGTTGCAGTGGCCATTGGCGGTAATTGATTCACATGAGGATAAGGTATTTACTTTTTTTTTTTCAACTTCATATGTCAGCATTTATATATGTAACATCTGTTAAGTTCGGTAAAAACGTGTCCTTTTTCAAAATCCACAGGTATTATGTGCTGATTGGTGGAACGGAGATAGCGTGGCAAGTGGAGGGGCCGATTCAAAGCTGCGAATTTCTTCTCAAATTTGCATTTCATGATTGTGAAGGTATTATTTTTTTCAGCCTCTTCCGCTCGTTCAATAATATACTTTCGACATCTGAATATAACAATTATAATGGTTGCCATTATTTTTCTTAACCGACATACATGTTTCGACTACATGCAGAGAGATTGAGTGTTGGTTATAATAGCAAGTCTGGCTTCTTTGAATTAAAGAGATGAAACGAGGGTCTTCTTCTCGGCCAATGTATTTGCAGGTTTTAATGGAAGCTCTAATACAATCTATTTATGGATTAAATTTTTGATGTTTTTTTGTTGTGATACGAGTATTTTTGGATTTAGACATGCTGTAATCTGATTTTCTGTTTCTTTCGAGCAGTTGTATCGAACACAAAACGTTATATTTATTGAGTTATGTTTACAAAGTACAATATAAGAGTGTGGAACTGGAAACAATATTTGATCTAGAAGATAAGACCCTTTGTCTTATTCTATGGTTGATCTTTACAAAGTAGAAACTGAAATATGGTTCTCCACTTGCATCTACAGCTAGAGGCGGCAAAAAAACCTGTTCTAGAACCGGAACAGTAAAACCGAAGCGAAACCAACGCGAAACCTGTTTGGAACTGAACAGAAACCGAAAAAACCCAATTTGGCCAGCTCCATCTACCAGGGATGAGATCGGTACCATACCGAAACTGATCCCGATGCGAATATACCCATACCCTTTTTTTGGCAAAAACTTGATATCGATACCAATACTAAAAATATCGTTACTGAAAATTGCCAAACTTAGTACCGAATTGGTATCGAAAATCGACCGGTATCAATATTTTACATGGAAATGCTCATTACTACTATCTACAACCATTTATCACTACTAAAAGTCAATTATGTAACTTATTTTTTTTTATAAACAAAAGGACCGATTTCAGTGAGAAATTTTGATCAAAATCTGTTTGATGTTAACCAAACATGTACCTTTTTAAGATCGTCAGTTTTAACCGAATCCAATTTTATCCAAAACCGTCACACGACAAGTTACCAGACCTAGACTTAGAATACCAATGTCGTGGCACGTCAAACTCATACCAAGTACCCAACGTCGTAATGTTGTTTCTATCTGATAAGTGATAACAAAAGAAGCCAAATCAGGAAGTTATGTAGCCTGTGACACATCCTGGTTAGACGCCACACCTCTTATGTGACTTTCACCCTAAAGTCATCCTTTTTGTAAACCTTCAGGTAATGTAAAACAGTGTACCAAAACCGAAATCAATACAAGATCTGTTTAGTTCGACTGTGGACATAGCCCGATCACATAGATCTATCGAGTGCGCCATATTTACTTTTCTTTAACTTTTTCAAAGATGTTTGTTCGGATTGATATTCCAGCGACTACCATGAACGAAGAGTCTGTTTTATATTAATATAAAAAAATATGTTACAGAATATATGTGAACCCGTGGGACATAGGACACGCTCCCACGCGTTAACGAGCCTGGGCTCGATCAACCACAAATACAAGAGCTCAAAACAAACACCATATTATCACAAAGACAATCAACATACAAAAAAGCTAGTGATGTCACCTTCTATGAAAGCTGTGTAATGATTTTGGAGCTCCCTCAAACAAATCCAATATATAATTCTCAAGATCATCAGCTGTATACTTGATATACTTCTCACTTATATGATTAGTATGTCTACCAACAAAAGTTCTATAAGCTTGAATCACCTTAAGTGACATCGAGATCCTCACATCTTCACGAAGTTGAGTATTTTGGTATCGACCATCCGGTTTGATTTTTGTAAATGTCTTCAAACGCGGTGTAGAACGCCTGCAGCCTATCCCTAAGCAGATTTCTCAAAGTGGAGCCCGAACTACCTGAATTAGATAGCCCGTCTTCTCTAAGAAAGTTCAGGATCGAGCTCCATGTGGCCCGTTCATAGTTCATTGCGTATTGCTGAAACTTCCAGTTACGTTTTCTGATCCAATCGTCACCAAGAACGTTTCTTAGCTCTGAAGTTTTAACCTTTTCAGCCATGTAATTGATATTATTCATCATGAAAAGATGTCCCAGAGCTTCGTCTTTGTACAGCTTTGACTTTCTTCGAGGTTGCATTCAAGAATCGACATTAATGATCTAAAATGCAATGCCATTGGAGATGACGACGAGTTCCCATTTCCGTATCATCATTATCATTACCAGGGCTCGTGTCAGGCGAAGATGAAGAATCTTGATCATTGACCATTGCTCATGGTCTTTCAAACAAGCATTTAACGAATCACTGTAATCGGTTAGGGTTTTGATGTAATTCATAACGTATCGAGTGAGATGGTGGTTCCCGCCACCTGGGAACGCGCTATTTGAGGTGTTGGACCCACGGCGTTCTCAAACTCGATAAATGTTGCTTTCACACAATCGCCTACCCGTGTCAGAACATCCTGGAAACTCGATTCTAATGTAGACCCATTCTCATCAGAGTACAAACCCTCAATGTCTGGCATAAGATCCGATAATAATTCATACATGTCGAGAATCCTTAAAAGTTTCTCGGGTTGGTGAGGACCGATGGCAATCGCTTCTGCAAAATTTAAGAGCTGCAACATTGAAGCTTTTGATGACTCCGAAAAACAGACTGAGCTCACAGACTCGGTTTGACTTTGTCCGAAAATCTGTTCACATAAGAACTTCTCACTTGCAAGATAAATCCGGACAAAGACCTTCATCGCCTTTGTCCATCTCCTGATTCTTGAGTTTAACGAAACCATTCCATTTTCAAAACGTCTTCGATGCTCAATTTCTCAATCTCAAGAATAAAAAGACATCATCTAATGCGTCTTTACGGGCATTAATGAACGCTGAGAACATTCCCGACCATAATTTGAATCAAACATCAAATTAGCAATGCTTCTCAGATCAGGAACCACTTGAGGATTAATCAAATCCATATGAACACCTCGGACCACGGCTTACACTATCTCTCTGAACCGAATCATCAACTGAATCATCCCCAAATGAAACAATTGAGTGCTCATCTAGACCATCATCTTCACTAGAACGAAAAGACAACGGTTCAGGCTCAAAGTTTTGCCTGTTATGAACAAGCATATGCCTAAACTCCTCTTCAATCCTAGCCATAGACGTCTGAATAACCGCGTTAATCTTTCTCAAAAGCTCATTTTCTTCTTCACTTAAAGTCAAGCTCTCCAAACTCTCTGCTAGCTTTCGAGCTTCATCGACAGTCTTCAAATACTCCTTAGCCTCTTCAGGATCACAATCCCATATCATTGAATCATCACCTTCCCAAGTCATGATCTTTTCCTGAATCGAATTAACCCGTTCTTTAATATCACTAACTTCACCATCTTCTTCATCATCTTCGCCTTCATCGTCGGTTGCAGCGACCTTCATCATCGACGTCAGCCGCGTGCCTAACTCAATCAAGATTTTCCTAGCTTCACTAGTCATTTTCTTGTTGGAATCCAATGCTTTCAAAATAAGCTAGCAGCCTCAATCAAATTCTCTTCTTCCATTGTTTCCATCATTAGATTACACCTCCCATAAACTATAACAAAAAAAACAAACAAAACACACACAGAAAAACACAAAAAAACACAAACAAAGACAGAAATTAACTTCTTAACTAACCAACAACAAAAACCCAACAAAAAACAGGAATTTCACCTCAAAAAATACAACCCATAAATAAGCCCAGCTCAAAGAGGAATTTCATCAAACACTTGGTGTGCAATCCAAAACAAGGCCAAAATCAAATGATTTAAGCAAAACCTAAAGAAAGATCATACCCAAATACCCAATATTTTAATAGGAACAGAGCAGATAATCAAAATCAAGAAAATAAAGAATGAAAACTATAAATTTGCTATCTTTTCCTAAACCCAACACACAATCAGAAAAGAAGTGGAAAAAGAAAACGAAAACAACACTATATAATCCCAAAATCACGGATGAGGCGATTATAACTTAGTATAATGATTGAAAGACTGTTCGTCAAAAGTCTATGTTCTTTTAAGAGTATAATAATCTGACGGAAAGAGAAACGACTGACTGTTTTGAACACGAAAAACAATTATCAAGACTGTTGGAGCTTCTTGATTTCTCGTTGGTTCTTGTAGCCGGCTCTCTTGAATTTAATATTATTATTATTATTATTATTATCAATTTTTTTTTTTTTTTTGAACAGTCAACAAATTGGAATCACTCACGGAACACTGGAGTATCATCGTGCCACCAGTGTTGCCACGCGATCATATTCCACCACTAAGTCACCAATTCAGGAGGAAACTCATAATTATGAGAAAACCCCCTTTGTGAGATTCGAACCAAGGACCTTATGGCCCCTAAGTCTTATCTCACCACCAAAATACCACTAGGCTATAATGCCTTGGGTATTATTATTATTATTATTATCAATTAATTAATTTTTTTTAACCGCCTTGAAAATTCGGACTCAATGGCATGCCTCCGTCTTGATATTATTTATTTATGTTTTTAAACATCTAACTTGTCATCCGAGTACACCATGTGCAAAACGTATCTATGTCTTGGAATCCGTCATCGTAGAAAGTGTTGGTAACATAATCCGTTACCAATTACAAAGGAAAACTACTGTTCGATAACCCAGTGTGGTAAAATCTAGGGGTGTGCAAATGGCGGTTTGGTTCGGTTATTACTATTAACCATAACCATAACCGATACCTTCGGTTATAGGATTTTCGTAATCATAACCATAATCGAACTTTAGTTTCAGTTAATCGGTTATGAAGCTCAGTTATGATTCGGATTTGGTTAATTCAGTTAATTAAGCAAGCTATTTTTGAACTGGAGTTTGAGTGAAAAACAAAAATTACTTGGGCAAGTTCAAAGTTTTTAACCATTAGGCATGAAAAAATCTAGAGATTGAAGAGCTTTAATTTTGAATAAAATTCAGATACGGTAGTATTGCATTTATATTATAACCAATTTATCTCATTATTTTTAATTAGAATTTGACATGGGACTGTTGCATTTTTAGAAGAACGTACGCAAGAGTGATTTCAAGAGTTAATTAACAAAGCTATGTTTGCATTATTTTTATACATTTTCCATTTATTCGAACATTTTTTTCCATGTACTAGAAGCATATCTAAAATATCTAAAAGAGTGATTTCAAGATGAAAACAAACATATTTGAAGGTGCTATACTAGATCGGTTCGGTTCGGTTAATGTTTGATTATGGGACACCTTTAACCATAACTATAACTAATTCATCGATTAATCGAAGAACCTTAACCATAACCGTCGGTTAATTCGGTTCGGTTAAGGTTTGCTCACCCCTAGTAAAATCCTTAACTTGCATATAACATTTTGCTATAAACAAGTCTCCAATCAACGATCCTCATAAAAAAATCATCCATGCCCCGCTAAAGCACTGCAAAGTTGGCCTTTATTTAAGCTTTCCTTTTAATATTAGGATTATTATTTAAAAAAATAGTAAAGTTTAAAACTGAAGAGTTAGTTAATTACGTAATCGGAGTTTTGACTTTCAAAGAGTCAAAGTCCAATGAAGAAACAGCAGCGGTTTCCGGTGTGATTGAAGGCTGGAAGCTTGTCTACGTGGCGCTGGTTTACTGGAACCCTATTCCGCTAGTTGGACCGGAAAGTCAGTCGTACCAGATTACTCCCAACCTTTTCATATTGTTCGGCTGTTCCAAAATAAAAATTTTTAAAAAAAATTGTGTATTAAATGTTTGCGTCATGTGACATATTTATGATTTTTGGTAGAATTTATAAATTCAATATGCTATTTAAACAGCAATAAAGTTACGTTATCCAAAATTAATTAAGTTATCTTACCAGTCATTTAAAAAATTTTACAGCAAAGAATGACGTGCCAATTATCGTGACACCAAACGTTGTGGCTAAGATCGACTACTCAATCACTGCCACCTCCTTGGCTCTCCCAGATGTGCAGAAACCCGACCTCCACCAGCCGAAATCAAGACAGTGGAATAATCGGTAAAACCTCGCCTCTCATCCAAATAAATCGGCGTCACCGTATTCGCTCTCGCGCATAAATAATTAGGGTGAATGAGAATCGAACCTGGGTCACAAAGAACACTACGTCTTTTCTCAATCAGTCACCTCTACCTCATTGACTATTAAGAAACTTTTTACTAAACTTTCGTAATAAAAAAGTCAGAATTAGAAAAGGAATAACTAATTAATTGATTTACCTTCAAAAATCATTTCAACCATAAATAAAATCAACATGTCTATGTTAAAAGTTTTTAAATACATGGTTGAAGAGTTAATATTTTATATTATTTTAGGAATCAACAATGCTATTTACGGCAATCATAAAAGATATAAAATAACCCATGCATACCACATGTTTTGTTGTTTAGTAGGATCGTAATAAAGAGATTTGGAGAATTATATAAAACAAACGTAAAATTTCCAACAATCTAGAATATCACAAAAGTAGTGTATTATAATATAACACTGTCTATTGTCGCTCAAGGTGAGTGAAGACTTTATCCTATTAAAACAGGATAACTGGGCGCTGACATGACAATGGCTAAAGTGTCAATCCTGCTCACCTGATCCTGTTGTGGCTCAAGGTGAGCGATGACTTTATCATGTTTTTTTTAATGTTTTGTATATTTTTTTTATAAAAACACTACATTGCATAAAAATTAAAATAAACGCTACATAAAAAGCATAAAATTACATCAACCCATAACATCAAACTATTATTTAAAAACATAAGTAAATATAGAAACACGATATATTAGAAATCGTCCTCTCAAAAACTAGACGTGAGAGATAAATATTGAGTGTTTATAATCTCGTTAAACGTGTTTATGTTCTAGTTTTCTAAATGATACGTGAATTATAATAATGTTTTATTAGTGATGGAATGCGTATCTTATGTTTAATGTTTGTTACAAGATGTGCTAGCCTTGATAATTTCGTGGCCAATGTAATGCGACAATGGTACGTAGCACACAAGGCTTGAATGTATTTGAAACAATTCAATCCCTTGCCTTCTCATTAAGATACAATGGAATATATATACAATAATAGTTTATCTTAAGATGGAAGGTGTAAAACCTTCCCTTAACTATAGCAATCACAATAAATACAATAAATACATTTAAATATAGATAGAGTCTATTACACCCCCGCAGTCGAAGCCGGAGGTGATCGAAGGCTGGAGACTGGTTCGAAATCTTCAAAGAGTACGCGTGGAAGACCCTTGGTGAATATGTCAGCAATCTGGTATCGAGAGGAACATGAAGCACTCGAACTTGGCCTTTTTGGACTTTTTCGCGAACAAAATGAATGTCAAGCTCTATGTGTTTGGTGCGTTGATGTTGAACCGGGTTGCTCGATAAATAAATTGCGCTAACATTATCACAATAGACTAGCGTGGCAGTGGAGTGAGGAGACGGAAGCTCGAGCAGAAGGTTCCTAAGCCAGCAAATTTCAGCAACAACATTCGCAACACCGCGATACTCGGCTTCAGCACTGGAGCGGGAGATGGTTCGCTTGGCGTTTGGAGGACCAAGATATAAGGTTATCACCATAGTAGACGCAGAGAAGCCACTAGTGGATCGGCGTGTGTCTGGACAACCCGCCCAGTCGGCATCGGTGTATGCTATCAAACGTGGATCCTTAGACGGACCAAGAGTGAGGCCAAAGTCACTCGTACCCTGAATATAGCGGATAATCCGCTTAAGTGCGTTCCAGTGATCGGCTTTAGGAGCATGCATATGAAGGCAGATTTGTTGAACCGCATAAGCAATATCTGGTCTGGTGAAGGTCAAGTACTGTTATGCACCAGCGAGACTGCGGTAGAGGGATGGGTCGGGAAAATCCGAACCAGCATCTGCACCAAGCTTGGAGTTAGTATCAACTGGAGTGTGTACGGGTTTGCAAGAAGACATGCCAGCGCGTTCAACAATCTCACGAGCATAGGCAGTTTGCGAAAGGAACATAGAGTCTCCTTCGCGCTTGACGTTGAGGCCCAAGAAGAAACTGAGGGGGCCTAGATCTTCATCGCGAATTCAGATGAAAGATGCGCCATGAGAGTAGAATGCAGAGATGCCGAGGAGGTAACAAGGACAATGTCGTCAACATAAAGAAGAAGGTAGGCGACCTGAGTATCTGATGGAATGTAAATAGAGAAGCATCACACTTGCTTTGTGCAAACCCGATAGTAAGAACGTAGTCAGTGAACCGTTGATACCAGGCTCTTGGAGCCTGTTTGAGCCCGTAAAGAGACTTTTTAAGACGACACACGTGATCTGGATGGTTTTTTGTCACGAAATCCCATGGGCTGATACATGTAGACAGTTTCATTTAGGTGACCATGTAAAAACGCATTTGTGACATCCAATTGATTAACCTGCCAAGACTGTGAAAGTGCAAGAGTGAGTACGGTACGGATAGTAGCAGGTTTTGACCACTGGGCTAAAAGTCTCTCCACAATCAACCCCGACCTGTTGAAGGCGACCATCACACACTAAAGCGCCTTGTACCTTTCTAATGACCCATCGGACTTGTATTTGTGTTTGTATAACCACATGCTTCCGAATAACATTCATGTCTGGTGACCTAGGAATTAATTCCCATGTCTCATTTCTAATAAGAGCTTGGTATTCATCGGTCATAGCTTTATACCATTCCGGTGTGGACAAGGCCTCGGTGGGGGTTTTGGGTATGGGGACGGTGTAGAGGTAGAGGTATGAAGGTTGAGGCGATGTTTGGGTTTAGAGATGCCATCCATGGCGCGTGTGCGCATAGGATGAGTGGAATGTGGCGGAGGTGGTGGTGGTATATTTTTGGGCCGGAGATGTGTGCGGTGGAGTGGGTGAGTGATGGGCCTGAGGAGGGGTGGTCTGGGGTAGGCGGTGTTTGTGGGGCCGGGTGAAATGGAAGTGGGGATGGATATTGGGCCGCAGGTATAGGGGAGGCTGGGTTGTGGGGCTGGTTAGGTGGAGTTGGCTGGAAAGGGGAGTGGGCCGAAGTTTGGTGTTGGGCCGGAGGGGTCTGGGGTGGGCTGGTTGGGGTTGGCTGAAGTGGATGGTCTTGTTGGATTGGGACTGAACATGGGGCCAAAGTGAAGGTGGGAACACAGATAAAAACTCATAAGAGGGGGGCGGTTGGTTAGTATTGGCGAAAAGGAAAGGTGGTCTCATCAAAGGCCACATGACGAGAAATGGTAATGGTTTTGGTTTTAAGGTTGAAGCATTTGTAGCCCCGATGGGTGGTTGGGTAACCCAAGAATACGCAAGGCGTAGAACGAGGTCGAGTTTGTGAATTGTAGTGGAGGGGGTTAATGGATAACAAAGGCAACCGAATACACGGAGATGGTCATAGGTGGTGTGTGCGAAGGTAAAGGAGTTCGGTGGGGGTTTTGTTTTGTAGGTGTTTGACGGGTAGGATGTTGAGGAGGTAAGTGGCGGTCTCGAGGGCATGATGCCAAAAGGTGTTGGGTAATGAGGCGTGGGTTAGGATGGTGCGGATCATGTTATTGATTGTGCGAATCATGCGTTCCGCTTTTCCATTTTGAGACGAAGTGTGGGGGCACGAACGTCTAAAAAGGATACCATGTGTGGAGAAAAAGGTTGTGAAAAGAAGAGTTAATGTATTCGGTGCCGTTATCACATTGAAAAGTTTTTATGGTCCGGTTAAATTGTGTGGTGATTTGTTTTTGAAAGTGGCAAAAAGTGGTGTAGACTTGTGATTTATTTGACAAGGGTAGGTCCATAGAAAATTAGTGACATCATCAATAATTAAAACATAATATCTATGACATTGGAACTCAAAATTGGTGAAGTCCATAAACCACTATGAATTAAATCAAAAGGGAAATAAGTGCGGGTATTGGAAGCAACAAACGGTAGTCTAATACTCTTGCCAATCACACACGACTGACAAACATTATTAACATAATTTGGAAAGTTAACAAACTAGAAGACTTTAAAGATTGAAGTGGGGCACGTCCGGGGTGGCCGAGACGTTGATGCCAAAGTGATGATGTGACCGCAGCAAAGGTGGCAGGGAAAGTGGTTGTGCCGGGCCCAAGCATGAGTGGATATAGATCACGCTGCTGTTGCACCGGAGGATAGGGATCCGGCTCTTGTAATCCTTCACAAGAAAACCAAATGGGTCAAATTCAACAGAAACCGAGTTGTCGGTGGTAAACCGACGAACGGAAATTAGGTTTTTAATAAGTTTTGGGGCATAAAGGACGTTTTTGAGGACTAGGGGTGGGGTAGGGTGGTGGTAAGGTTTGGTTGCCAAGTCCATGTACCGGGATGGTTGAACCATCACCGACAACTATTTGGTGACCCAAGCTAGTATTAGAAAAAGAATCGAAATTAACACTAGTATTAGACATGTTACCTGTCGCACGGGTGTCCATGTAACCGGTTGGTTCTTGCTGTTGGTTCAAGGACATGGCCTGAAGGGCCTGATCAATATCTGTTGGAGTATAAGCAGCATGATGGGCTTGATTGGGCTAGGGCCGAGGAGTCCAGCAGCGGCATTAGAGGTATTGGGCCTGTTGCTGTTTGAAGTGGGATAAGGACAGGGGGGGCGCGGCCCATTGCTGAGGAAATCCACCCGGTTGTGTGGGTGATGCTGCCACGGCCCAAAAGGGGGCATAGGCCAACCCCAAGGGTTAGGGGCCAAAAGCCGTAGGGATTAGGGCTGTTGGGGTAGCGCCACGGCCCTTGGTTTGGCCGATTGCGACCGCGTCCACGAGTAGGTCTGTCCCGTCCACGATTCCAGGGCTGAGATTCTGATCCGATGGGGTCGGTGAGGGTGCCGAGCGGGTGGATGTCTGAAGAGCGGTACCCGCGGCCTTGGAGGCTTGTAAGGCGCTTTCGGCACGTTGAGATTCTAGCATGCAGAGTTTTGAGCGAGCCTTGTAGAATGGCATTAGCGGCTCCTGTCCTTGTAGTATTGTACCAAAAACTCTCGTATTGCTCAGTCAATCTGCAATAAGCTGCAAAACCAAATCATCATTAGACATAGGATGACCAACACTAGCGAGTTGGTCAGAGAGTGTTTTAAGCCTTTGACAATAAGCCGAAGCATTCGGAAAGGATTCCAGACGGGTGGTGTTAAAACTGGTGGCGAAGGTAAAGAGCACGAGCACTCTTGTTGTCTTAAACAGGTCTTCAAGCGCCACCCATACTTCGTGTGCGGTTTTGTCTTGGCGGGTTCGATGACCGTCGTGAACGAGATCTTGAGAGATGGTTCCGAAAATCCATTGTTTAACAATGGAATCCAGTCTCTCCCAGATCTCATCAGAGGACGAAGAGGAGGCAGGCGCTTTTTCCGGGTCGGCGGGTTTGGGCGCAGAGGGTGGTTGTCGGGGAAGGAGGTGAGCATACACTTGGTGTGCTTTGCAATGAATCTTGAATAATTCTGACCAGGTTGGCCAGTATGCGGTGTCATATTCCAATTTTAATGGGGATGATGTTGGTAATGTTCGTAACTGTCATCGCTGGATGAAGTTTATCGGACATGTTGAAGGATGGTGGGGAGAAAACAGGTTACGGGGAGTAGAGGAAGAAGGAGATAGGGAAGATAGGGAAGTGAGGGGAGATCGGTTGCAGTGGGCTTCCGATTGGTGAGGGAAGGTGGCGGCAAGGAGGATACCTAGCTGATACCATGAAACAATTCAATCCCTTGCCTTCTCATTAAGATACAATGGAATATATATACAATAATAGTTTATCTCTAAGATGGAAGGTGTAACAACCTTCCCTTAACTATAGCAATCACAATAAATACAATAAATACATTTAAATATAGATAGAGTCTATTAGTATTGAACTTTTATTGAGAAAAAATATGTGCTTGCGGGAAAAAAGGACCGGACTAAACACTTTTTAGGTGTTTGCATCCGACGCTTATTTTGACAACGGTGTAAAAAATTCCAAAAAAAAAAAAAAAGAAAGAAACTATTATTCCTAATCTTTTCTTCTAGCACCTTTCTCTATTGGGAAATCAGGTCTTAAAAAGAAATATTGTATGCTAACAATGTTACATTATATTGTTAATATCAATATACTAAAAATATATATTTAACATACGCATAGATTGACCTATTGACTTGCTAAAGTAAAAGGTGATAACATATGAACCAACAGGCAATAAACATATTCAGCTTAATGTTAAAAGATATAAACGTCAAGAAATAGTGGCTGGATTAGAATATTGTCATGATGGTGACATATGTAATTTGAAGACGACGTATGGGCCCTAGTCCCATCAGCTCTAATCTATCTGGATTATGCAAGTGTTAGGGCATTAATATAAGTGAAACAATTACAACCAGTTACAAAAGGGATGATGAAATAATTGTCAATGAATGTGGTAATACGGAAAATGATGTTGTTTTCAAGTTAGCGAGTTGAAAAGATCCAACTCTATCAAAACGAGCAATACATGGACTAGATCCACATTTTTTTAGTTGGATCTCATGGACACCAACTTTTTCTTTTTGAACGGCAAATTTGGATCACCCATTGGAGTATCATCGTGCCACTAGCGGAACCACCCGATCATATCCATCTCCAGTATACAATAATGACTATACACCAATTCAGGAGGATACCAACAACTATGATGCAACATCATTCATGCTCTCACCTTTTAATAAGTTAAGAACGTTGCAGAACACCGCTTTTAGTGCAGATTGAATAGCTAAATTCACATGATTAATCTTCAGGGCAGGCCCCAATGCTTTGTAAAACTAGGCAACCACTAGGGCACCAAAGTTCTAAGAGCATTCGCAGTAGCTTCCCCATCCCCCATTCTCTCACAATCAATTACAACCACATATTACACTAAAAATCATTACAGTTTCTCTCTCCTCTACTCACAACTACTTTCAACAAATACTAAAAAATAAATA
>JAUTDX010006651.1:0-14186 GCA_030844895.1 Ambrosia x helenae | reverse complement strand
ACTCTCCTATTATAGAAAGTATAGATTTATTGGAATTCTTCTATATATTAAAGATCGGATACTTTACTAGTGTTCCTTCACCTAACATGCACCGCCCAATGACATCCCCTACTAATATGCTTAGCCAATATGTGCCAATTTTAAAAACATGTGACTCGGGTTGATACATGTCTACCCCTTTTCCTTGGGATTTTTTAATTTCCTTTTGTTTTTTAACGTTAGACCAATTATGGTTGAGCGTAAGAGAATATATGTAGTTATTGTTATATATTGGGCCTCTATATATTGTCATTTATGTTAAGTCAAAACCAAACTGTAGGATACAGCCCTCAATATGTATTGTATATACTAACAAAACAGAATGTATACAGTACTAAATCATAACTGGGCAACATGTTTAAGTTTTATTGGGCCAAACATCTTATTTTCTTTTTCTTTCTTTTCTTTTTTTTCCTGGTTTTTTTGCAAATAAATAGAGAATACTTAACTCTTAATCTCCCTACTTCTCTCACATGCATATCGTCCCCACCACCACCGCAGTCACACCACCGGTTACGACCATTCAATCACCGTCACAACGCCACCATCATCAACAAGCAGAGATAGACAGAAGAGAGAGAAGAGAAGCGAGTGAACACTGGTTACCCTGTCACACAGCCATCACACTCACCATCAACGTCGTAACTCACCCTTCGCTAGGATTTGTTCTTCAGAGAGAGATAGACAGGGGTTGTGGTGGTGGGTGGAGATGCCGTGACGGTGATGATTGAGATCTGTAACGCGGATGTTTAGTGGTGCTGGTGTTGGATGGTGGTTTTTACGGTGGCGTTTGTTTTTTGTGGTGATGGTGTTGCGTGGTTGTTGAGGCGTTGGTATTGATGTTGGGTGGTTATGAAATGGATGCTTTATGGTGGTGGATCAAAGGAGATGATGTATGTGGAGGAAGAAAGAATGGAAGGGGCGGGGAGAGACGAAGAAAACTACGGATTCAATTAGAAAAAAAAAATCATTTACTCCATTCAAACAAAATGTTGGTTTTAAATTTACTCTTTTAAGTGATTCACATAAATATATTAATATTTCCACCGATAAGATGATTCAACAAAGTTGATGACATTTATTATAAAAACCAATTAACAAAATGTGTTTTGACAAATTTTAAAACAAAGTCCTAAGTATCTTGTAACAAGTTTTAACACCAAAAAAAATTAAGAGATAATTATTTTTTTTTAAACAAAGAAAAACTATTGAAAAATGCCACCAAACTTACACATTCTCATCCTATCGTCATATTTATACACAGATTATCTTTATATGTGTCTATTCAATCTTATTACTTTCTTATTCATATCATCGTCTAGATTAAAACCAAATCTTAAATATACTGAGTGACAAATTTAAATATTTTTTCACTTACCTTATTACAATAAAAGTTAATTTTTAACTCTAGACATGTTACTTAATTGTGTTAATTTTTTTACCAACGTTTAAATTAAATCATATATGGTCTATAATAACCCATCGTCATCATGTAAGCGTTTAAACACCCTTCTACAACCCCGCCGCGAAGCGCGGGTACAAACACTAGTTATTATTATAGGTTAAGTTTTTAAATGAACCATTGTCCACCTTGCTAAGTGTCCTTACTAGCACATTGTTACTAAACAGATGCTGTCGGCGGCGAAGTGCGGGGTATTTTCGACCCTAGTTTAATTTAAAAAAAAAAAAGAGAAACTAAATAAGCAATTTGCTTTAGGTTTTTCTCTCAAAATCTATAACTTATAATAAAAGAATTGAACTTTGATGATGTGGCATTCAATGGAGGCCTCAAACCCCCTTTGAATGTGCCACGTGGCATCATTAGGAAAAGATAAGAATTTAAAAACAAAATTAAATTTTCTCTCTAATGTTTCCTCCCATAACTTTTAAACGTTAATATCTTTTATATACGAGATTTTTTAAAGAAAAAAACTCTAATGTTTCCTCCCATAACTTTTAAACGTTAATATCTTTTATATACGAGATTTTTTAAAGAAAAAAATTACACCAAATTAACGAGCGTTTTATTATCTTTCCAACGAGTACCATAGTGCTATATAAAAAACAGAGAAAAAAACAACTATTTTTGTGGGGTTTTGTTTTCAAATATATTTTACTCTACTAATAAATCACAAACGATAAACATAACTTCATAGGCAGAGATTCCTTTTTTTATATTTGAATATGAGAACTTATGGCAGAAATTTGTTTAATATTATTATTATTATTATTCATTAATCATGTATTGGCAAATCATTAATTATGTTGTCATATTAGATATTTTATTATGTTATATTAGATATTTCAATCCCGAGCACTCCGGGATAAAAGCTAGTACTTATATATGTTTAAAGGAAAAACCGAGTTATTTTCATAGTATTTTTATGTTTTTTTTTTCTATTTGAAGGGATGCTTTCTGTTATGTAATGTTTTTAAAAATTAATTTAATATTAATCTTATATTTATATTTATATTTATGTGTATTAAGTAACTCTTTTGAAATAATAATAATAATTAAATTAAAAAAAACAAACAAAAGGCGAGTAAGAGTGATTAAGACCATAAGATATGATGAGTTACTGAATGGGACATCTCAAATGACCACAATCCATGGTCTAAGATAAAATAACCCTTATACACTTAGTAAATATGTTTATAATTGTATTGTATTATATAGAAATCTCTCAACATTTGAAAAAGTTAATGAATGAGATGTTTCTACGATGTAGAATCAAATCAATAACACATCTATTTACCACACTATATTTATAAATGTTTTAAAACAAATGTTCTAACTAGTGCATGATCATGTAAGTTTTTTTAGTGTTGATGAGACGACTGATATAAGAGGACATGGGGATGAAATGTAACATTATCCCAAGGATTATAAAAAGGGAGATGGTTTGAGCTCATACTTAGATTTAGTCCTGTTTTTATTTGATTTGGTCAATAAAACAATTTTGATGCCACAAAAGCATTTTCAAAAATTGTAATTTTACTAGAATCTTTGAAATTATTTTTCCAAATGTATGGCACATGACCAAATCCACACAATGATTATGATGGGGAAAGACTTGAATTTGTTGGAAAATTTTTACCATTATTTCAAAGTCCACAAATCTTAGGATAATGTGTGACATATGACCCATTCAAAGTGTCATTCTACCATCACTTTTCCCAATCTTCTACAGAATCTTACATTAGTTGGGTCCTTTTAAAACATTATTTAAGAATGTTTGAAGGAAACTTATATATTAAGTTCCAAGATTTATAATTTTTTATACAATGATTAATTAAGTGGGTCCTTTTATTTTGAGGATATACTTCTAAAATCAAGTTCTAAGATTAAGTGAATATAAATAAAATATACTTTTACACCTATTTTAATATTGTATATCATTCGAGTGAAACTTACGATTTTCCCCATCTTGCAGGACTCATATTTAACATCGGAAGATGAAGATCGTTTGATACGATGGGGTTTTGGTGGGTTTTTTTATTTAACTTTAATAACAAATAAGCATATAATAAGGAAAATGTTAAAAAAAAAAAAAAAACAAAAGACCCTCACATGCTTTGATGTGAGGTGACTTAACAAAAAAAACACATCGAATTTATGACAAAGGTAAATCTCGAAACAAAAAATAAAGCTAAAAAAAAAAAAAAAAAAAAAGCTAAAGGTTGGTCTGGGACATATGAAAAGACTAACCCATTTATTTAACTAACCATATTACGGTTAAGTTGTGTTAAAACGGTAGTCATTTGGACTAGCTTGTTTTAAAAAGGAGTGAGGTTAGTTGACTTGTTTAATATTATACAACTCAATGTATCGTGTTGTGGCACATGCCTCGTCTTTTAGAGGAAATGTCACATATTTAAACATGTGTAATAGAGTAGTTTATAATTATTAGTGTAAAATAGAATATAACTAATATTTTTCGTTAAAAAATGTGAAACTATAAACTCTTATAATCAGCAAATTAATTTTTGAAATTTTAATAATTCGATGTGTTTAATTACATTGTATTTGTATGAATGTACTTTAGTTATCACTTAATGTGAAAAAAGATCACTGCTGCTACTATATGAATGACATGCTACACTTTCTATGGAAAGTTCCATTCTAACAAAAATATAATATATATTCAAATGAAAGTTGAACAGGACTTTGTGAAATAAAATCTGTAATAAAATTCTACCTTATATTAAGCATTAAAGTAAATACATATATTAGTGAACATGTTTTAATAGGTAATTTTTAACAGTTTTTAACAAAAAGAAGTATCCAAAATACTTTTACAGCAATGTACATTTAAGGTTATTTGTGTATGAGAGAGCTACACGAATAGTCCCATTGATTATACTCACTTTATTTTATAGGGAAAATGGAATTTAATAATCCCAACTTTAGGGGGTTGGAAGAGAACAGTCCCAACTTAAAAGTTGTAAGATAACAGTCCCAACTTGTTAACGTTTTTATTTTGTTGGTCCCAAACTAACTGAGGTTAAAGTTTTTCTATTAATTGCCAACGTGGCATCACACGTGGCAGTCCACGTGGCAAAATCTGTCCAGTTGGAAAAAAAAACGGGTGGTCCACATTGACACTTGTTTATTCAATTAAAAAAATCTTTTAATATTTAAAAAAATCTTTTAAATAATGTTTTATTAACTTTTTATATATATATATATTATACAAACATACAAACGTAACCTAACCTCCATCGGCCATAACACCACCACGGGGTCGCACCTACCACTGCAACCAGCAACCACCAACAACCACCTCCACAGCCGCCATCTGCACACCCAAAACAATCACCTCGTCGCCCCATCGTCACCATCACCGAATCCACCACCATCTCAACCAAAACCCAAAAAACTACCGAACCATCCCTTCATTAATCCACCAGATCTGAACCAAAAACAATCACGTCGGCCCACCTCTAACTTACCCGACAACAACAACAAGATCAAGCCCTAATTTGGTGGGGAGCGTTGGTGAGGTGGGAGTTGGGTGGTGAGGCAGATGGTGGTGAGCTGGTGACGGGTATTGGGTTTTGGGTGGGGGTGAACGGTGGTGGTCGGCGCGGGTAGTTGGTTGTGGTGGCAGTGGTTGGTGGTGATGGTTGTGGTGGTGGTGGGACCAACACAGACAGAGAGAGAAGAGAGAGATGAAAGATAGTGTGTATATGTGTGTGTATATATTGTATGTGTGTATATATTATATATATATATAGTATATATATATATATTATATATATATATAATATATATATATATATATATAGGTTTAGGTTCCTGTACAAAGGACATATTTCGTGAGAAGTGTGAGAAGGATTAAGAATGACATGTAGGCATCATGTTTTGGATTTAGGAATGATTTTTTAGGTTGTTTTAACTTGAAAAACACCAAATACAACAATCTAAAACACAATGCAATGTATTATAGTCACTAAATTTAAAAACAGCTAAAACACACTACTTAACACTTAAAACACACTGCTTAATGTTCTTAGCATGGTGTTTTAAGTTTTAAGCCTAAAAATAATTGTTTTTGGTTTTTAATTGTTACGTTTGGTGTTTTTCTAGGCAAAACAATCCAAAACATCATGACTAACTTCAAAAAATGATGCCTACATATCAATTTTTAATCCTTCTCACACTTCTCACGAAATATGGCCTTTGTACAGGAACCTCACCCTATATATATATATTGATAAAAAAACTTAAATAAAAAAAGACACTTTCATTGTGGGCCCGCATTTTTTTTAACCAAGTGTACAGATTTTGCCACGTGGATTGTCACGTTGGCACTTAACAGAAAAACTTTACTGAGGTTAGTTTGGGACAAACAAAATAAAAACGTTGACAAGTTGGGACTGTTATATTACAACTTTCAAGTTGGGATTATTTAATTCCATTTCCCCTATTTTTAACATATTAAGGGTTTATAGTTTCTGTTTAGTAACATGTTAGGGTACTAAGACTAACTCCGTTAGTTTTTCTAGTTAAGTTTTGATAAAATAACTAAAATGCCCCAGAATAACATGACGAGCCATTCTTGTAATTAACTCTATTTGATTTACAAGGATACTTTTTGCAATTTATTGAAATTAGAATTATCTATTAATATTATTAAATTTAAAATTTTAATAATATAGTAAATTAAATAATTATACTCTACACATTTTAATATATTTTTTTATAAAGCAATTCTTTTATCGATATAAACGACCGCCAATAATCCTTATTTGTATCTACCATCAAACACACGTCAACTCTCATCTCCACTGCCATTGCTGCCATGCATTATCTATATTTGACAAAGTCAAACTATATTTTTTAATATATAGAGTTATCTATTAAAATTATTAAACCTAGAAATTTTAAATTATAAAAATATACAAAATTAAATAATTATAATATATACGTTTTAGTATATATTTTTTATAAAACAATACTTCTATCCAAGTAACCATCGCCAATAAGCTTAATTCGTATTTGCCATTAAGCACCATGTATACTCTCATCTCCACTGTCATTGCTGTCAATACGTTATCTATATTTGACAAGGTCGTCTATATTTTTAATACATAGAATTATCGATTAATATTATTTAAAAAAATTAAATAATATAAATATATTAAATTAAATAATAATACATACTCTATGTGCTTTAATAATATTAATAGCTAATTCTACATCAAACAACACATCAACTCTATGCATTTTAAATATAGATAACGAATGACAGTAATGGAGGTGGAGATGAGAGATGACGTGGTGTTTGATGACAGATATGAGGTACGCTCATAGACGATGATTTATATGGATAAAATTATTGTTTTATAAAAAGATACTAAAAACACAAAAAGTATAATTATTTAATTTAATATACTTTTATAACTTCAAATTTTTATGTTTTAATAATATTAATAGATAATTCTAATTCCAATTAGTTGCAAAAATTATCCTTGTAATCAAATAGAGTTAATTACAAGAATATGTAGTTATAATACGGTATTTTAGTCATTTTTTATCAAAACTTAACTAGAAAAACTAACGGAGTTGACCTTAGTACCCCAACATGTTACAAAACTGAAACTATAAACCCTTAACATGTTAAAAAATAAAGTTAGTACCCTAAGATGTTACATTCTATAAACCATAAGGACTATCTGTGTAGTTCTCTCTTTGTCTATTGTAAAGGTTTTTAATAATTATTTAGACTAAATGCTCATCATTTTTATAGATACTAGTAAGAAACCCGCGTGTTGCCGTCGCGGTAACAATTGACAATGTGGTACTCAATTTTATTGTTTTACCACCATAGATGAGACTGAAATTAAAGAATACAGTTTTGTTGATTATTGTACATCCACCCTAGAGTTAAAAATGTTGATTAAAATTATTTTTATTTACAACCACATCAAACCTGACAATTAATGAATAGAAATATTGATTAGCCCACTAATTTTAAATTAAAACAAACATCGTAAAATGCTAAAGTTTAAAATGTAGAAATAGTTATGGTCGTACTTTGTCTCTAACAAGCCGGGTGACTGAGCTTGATATATAATGTAAAATGAAAGAGGTTGAAGGAGTGAGGCTAACTGTATCCAATACATAAACCAGCTAAAGTTCGTTACTAATCAAAATGTTGTTTAGTGTAAAATTAACTAAAAGAACAAAAGTCATACAATATGAGCAATTTAACAAGTGTTTACAACCTTTTAAATTGATTAAAACTCATATTATACATAATAAAACTTTTATTAATTAATGTGAAATTATAAAAGGGGGTTCTGATAAAAATGTACAAGTTAGTTGTGCAAATACGGGTAACATTGAAAGAATTTTCCATGACATTTTGAGTGTGAAAAAAAGGAACTTTTCATATGTTATCTTAAAAACATATAAAATTACTATCATAGCCATCTTTGGCTCTTTATAATGTAGTATAGATATAGATAACATTAAAACTAGGGATGATTCGACACGGTGAATTTACTTTAATATGTGAAATCGTGTGTTTTAGAACAATGAAACGGTGTATTTAATGATAAATACATGATAATAAATAAAGATGAAACTTAGATTGTCTTTTAACATTAGTGGGATCGAGAGATTATTTATGTAATAATGATTATGATTATTGCTATAACAAATAATGATAGGAGAGAGGATATGAATGTTTCAGAGGTGTCAAGCTTCTAACCTCGCCTGTTTCGGCAATTTAGGTTTTTTAGGCTTAACCCAATACACTACCTAGAGCATCAGTGTGTATTCATGATTTTAACGTGTAATTTATTATCGAAATTTGGGTCATTCTTAGTTATTTTCAAGACGCAAAAACTTATAATATATATCATAATACAAAAACTTGTTTACACGCATATAAAATAGTATGGATTTGAAACGTAAAACATTTTTAAATTTTAGAAAATAAAATGTTCCTTGGAAAGACAACTAAATAAAACAAAAACTTGATTAATTTTTTTACGTGTTTTTAATAGCTCTCGGCCAGGACTATTCAAAGCCAAAAAACTCGATCGACGCGGGATTCGAACCTGACACTCCAAAATGGGAACTTCCAACCCCCATACCTCCACCACTCCACCACTAGGTTGTGGCTTCATTGGCATTAATTTTTTACTGAAAAGGAGCATACACACCATGTAAATTTTAAATGAATCCATATTTTATTCATTTTGTAAGAGTTAAATCCGCGCCATTTTAATAAAAATAAACATATGATGACTGAGTCACTAAACTAAGAGGACAAGAGCATTTAAAAAAAAATTATATAGAATAAAAAACAATACAAAACATAAATGATTTAATTTATTTAATTTATATTAGAACAAGAATTAAACATGGCAATCTTTGCCTGGAAAATATGAAAAAACGCGTGACCCTACCCAATTCTAATAACAAGACTCGTTGGCTCATCAAGTCTTTGCCCTCTTACAACGACTTCACTCACTATCATGTCCCACATGCCAAACTTTAACCTTTACCCTCCTTCCTCTACCATATAAATATATATATAAGCTTCAAGTGACATTTTGAACCACAACACGAAAATCTCAACCATGGATTCAACTTACTTAGAGCTCCAATTGCCTGGTTTCGCTTTCATCCTACCGAAGAAGAGTTGCTCGAGTTTTACCTTAAGAAAATGGTTTTAGGGAAGAACACGCATTGTGATATCATCGGCTATCTCAACATTTACCTCCACGACCCGTGGGTTTTGCCAGGTATATCTTATAGCTTCTTTTCGACTACGCTTAAAAACTAATAATAAAGATATAAGAATATGTATTAATATTTTGGATATTTGGATGTTCTAGGATTGTCTAAGATTGGTGAAAGGGAGTGGTACTTTTTTGTGCCAAGAGATAGGAAGCACGGGAGTGGTGGGAGGCCTAACCGCACGACGGAGAACGGTTTCTGGAAGGCAACTGGGTCTGATCGTAAGATATTTGGGTTGTCGGACCCGAAGAAGCATCTAGGACTTAAGAAGACTTTGGTCTTTTACCAAGGAAGGGCACCAAGGGGAAACAAAACGGATTGGGTCATGAATGAATATCGTTTACCCGATAGTTATTCATTTGGCAAGGTATTATACCCGAATTAAGATTTAAATCTAACCATTTCTCTTCTTTTCTTTTATTTAGTAAACTCGGGAACACAGCGAAGCGAAAGAGTTTTTTAGTATATAAAGTACAAATAAAATTTATAATTATTCTTAAACTGGGATAATTTACTATATCGGCTATGACGTTCATTGAAATATGTTTTATAATAATGTTACCTGTCATGTTGTAGATCATTTGGCATGACTTTAAGGGCATATTAAAAAAAAATGTTGATATTGTATATAAACATTATTTTAAATATAAAAATACCATGCATGACAACATTTTTTAATAAAAAACATAAAATAGTAAAGAAATGACACAATATAAAATGGTATATAACATTCGTAGGTTACATAGAAGAATATATTTTAAGGCCCACCAAAAAAATTAGAAATTTGTATTGTTTGAATCAACTAAGAAAGTACATTGGTAGTCTTTGTTGATTATTATGTGAAAGTTTCTTTGTAACGAAAATTTTAATGTTTTGTTTATGTAGGAAATAGTGTTATGTAAGATAAATAGAAAGGCAACTTCTATGAAGGTGCTAGAGCAAAGGGCAGCCATGGAAGAAGAAACCAAGACACTAAAAGTCTCCCCTCCTCTTTCTCCAGAAGAAACCATGTCCTTTAATACCCAATCGGATGGTGTTGCACCTCTCATGCCGCCACAAGTGGAATCATGCCACATGGCATCCGAAAACAACGAATATCATCAAGACTTGCTACTTTTCATGGACGAGAAACTGAAAGAAGAGTCTCCACCACCACAGGTGGCGTCGGGTGAATCATCCTACATGGCATCGAAAAACCATGATGAGTTACGTCATGACCTATTTCTTATGTTGGATGAAGAAGTGAAGGAAGAGCCTGATTTATTTAGTGATGCAACCAGCAGTAACCGTGACAGTAACAATAACTACACTACCAATAATGTTACTAAGGTCACAGAGTTTAAAATTACCAACGGAAAATGGAAAATTAAATGATCTGCAATTGCCAAAAATGAACATGGATTGGACCCAAGACTCTTTTTGGACACAGTTATGTAGTCCATGGTTAGATAATATAATGTTGGCATCTCCTTATGCTAATCTCCTTAATTTCTAGGTTTCTAGGGAAATATTGACTTAATTGTAGATTATATTTCAGCAATAAGTAAAAATGGAAGGCCATGTTGTGATTAACATTATCTTTCTGTTTGAAGAAAAGCTGTAACTTTTAAATGTTTTTAGAAAATTATATGTATTTGCTTGTTAATGTTTTTAAAACTAATAAAAACTAGATATATGTCCGCGCGCTTCGCGGCGCACTTTTTTTTACCGGTCTAATTACGTAGACATGTTTTAGTATCTGTGATCTAGTTGGTCACGCCGCACTACACCGTAGTTCTTGGTAGCATTAAGTAATATGATACACAGACTTGACGGAGTTGAGTACTAAGTTAACGGAGTTGAATTGTATAGTAACGTGACGGAGTTGAATAGTAACTGAGTGGTAAACTAACGAAGTTGAGTAGCGGAGTTGAATAGTAACTTCGTTAAGTTACTATTAACGGGGTTAAATAGTAACTTAACAGAGTTGAATAGTAACTTAACGGAGTTGAATAGAAACTCCGTTAAATATGGGGTTAAATGGTAACTTAACGGAGTAACTCCGTCAAGTTACTATGTAACTTAACGGAGTTGAAATGTAACTCTGTTAAATGTGGGGTTAAATAGTAACTTAATGAAGTTGAATAGTAAGTTAACGGAGTTGAATAATGACTCGTAAAATGTGGGGTTAAATAGTAACTTAAGGGAGCTGAATAGTAACTTAACGGAGTTGAATAGTAACTTCGTTAAGGTAGTATGTAACTTAACGGCGTTGAATAGTAACTTAACGGAGTTGAATAGTAACTCCGTTAGTTACTATTCATGAATAGTGAGTTTTGTGAGTTGAAGAAAAGTTGGTAATTATATATATAATAATACCTCTTCAAGGCTAGAACCAAACAATATCACAACCCCATAGGCCCATACCCTATTATGTATGTGTGACCCAAACCCGTCCTAAACCCGTCGTGTTTGTGTCGGGTAATTACCCATCGGGTATCGGGTATACCCACGGGTTTCGGGTAAACCCATTAATTTTCAAAACTTACCCATGGGATATATCCGACCAAAAACCCGTTGTGTATCTATTGGATAACTACTAACCAATTATATTTAATCAGTATTATTAAATATATATGTAAAAAAATACAATGTATAAATATATAATACTTAAATCATACTAAAAACACTCAAAGACATATATAACAAATAGTTATACACTCATTTTTTTTGGTAATTTTTAGCACAAGATGACAATCTAGATGGACAATTAGATATATTATGCATACATATTAAAAAGAAAATATAAGAAATTATACTGGGTATCGAATCGGGTAAATGGGTATACTTTATCAGGTAAACGGGTATATCATCAAATCTCAAACCCGTGAAAAAAAATAAAAACAAATCCCATACTCGGACTCATACGCGATTACCCGACCCTAAATCCGTCCCAAATGTGTTGGGTTTCGAATTTACCCATCGGGATCGGGTTTGATTTCATCCCTAATGTTGAGGCTATTTGCAAAAGAACCTTTATATCTGTATATTGATAAACTCGAGCACAATTCTTTTCAAGTGTAGTTGAAATTTGACTCATCAACATATTTTGAGATTTGTAGAATAACGGTCAAATTTCATAAAAACCTGACCAGAACAAGATTCTCCTAGACCCAGGAGTTGAGCTTTACTTGAATATAAGTTTGAAACTCAACATAATAATCAAGACTTTTGGTATATCTTTTCTTATTGAATGAAACAATAGAGGGAAGCCGTATGTATATACAAATAGTGAATAGAAGACTAACAACTAGGGCCCTTATACAATGAAATATATTACATAATATATCCTTTAAAACAGTGGCGAAGCTTGAACAAAATTTTTTAAGGGATGGGGGAGTCATGGGATCCTTAAATTAAGGACCGAACTCAATAACGTAAATTTACAATACTGAGCAGAAAAAAAAGGGAGGAGGTCACCCCCTAGCCTCTTCAATCCTTCATCCATGCTTTAAAATACCTGCTCATTTCAAGTGGGCGTGGAAACAAATGCTCAAATTGGTCCCAAATGGCTGAAAAATGTGTAGATGAAGGCCCTTAGTAAGTATATTGGCATACTATAGGCCGAAGGGAATATAAGCACTCGAACTTGTCTAATGCGAACCTTTTCTTTTACAAAAAGACTATTATCTCCATGTGTTTTGTTCACTGGTTGAACTAGGTTTTCGGATAAGTAAATGTCGAAACCATTATCACTATATACCATTGTAAATCGAGTAAGAGGTTGCGAATCAAGCTAGCTTTGGCAACCACATTATCAATACCCTTGTATGCTACCACTGTGCTAGAATGAGATATGGTGTTCTGACGTTTTCATGGAAAAGTGTCCTTGTTAAATATTACAAAACATGACATGTGTACCCGATTGGTGGTTACGTTATAAACATCGATAACCTCAAAATTGCTAGGATAACCAAGAATTATGCACCTAACATAATGAGGGTGTAATTTTGAGGTTGAGTGGTCGATGATCTGGGTAACACACACCTGAACCCCCGAAGGTGGCCATAAGTTAGATGACTAAGAAATAAGGCATAGGTAGGAGTGAAAAAAGTTAAGTCGTTTAGAGGATTATATTTTGTGGAGATAGAGGCGATATGAAGAGCCTATGCTATAAAGGGGAGTGGGAGATTCGCCTGCATAAAATAGTGTATGATATCATTAAGGCATTGAATCACGCATTCAACCTTATCAAAGATAACAAGAATTTAGTGAGAGAAATCCAAAGAGAGAGGGAGAAAGAGAGCGCGCACCAGGTGGGGAGGGGACTATTTTACAATTTGATTGAGCTAATTTTAGTAATATAAATCAAATATTATTTAGAAAAAACTAAATCTATACTATCTTATGATACATTTTCCAAGGACATCTTAAAATTTAAGTTTTACTAGTAGTATAAGGTAACGTTTGGTATGATGGAATGGAAGGAAAAATGGAATGGACCATTACGAGGAAATGAAAAAAATATTCCCTTCGTCCCAATTTAAATGTCCTACTTTCTTTTTTTGTTTGTCCCAAATTAAATGTCCCTTTCCAAAATAGAAATGTAATTTCCAGTTTTGCCCATAAAAGACAAAACACAATCACCACTTTTAAGGATATTATTGTCATTTTACCACATACAAACAAAATATTTCTTAAAATGTGTGTTTTTTAAACTAGGACATTTAAATTTGGGACGGAGGGAGTAGTGTTTTTGGTTGGTCAAGGGAATTAAATCACTCATTTCACAAGACATTGCATTCCCTCAAAACCATTCTATCCACCCCCGCATGTCTTTTTTCATTTTCATCTCTCTTTCACCCTTCATTAAATAACACCATAACCCACCACCATCACCCACCATCGATGC
>JAUTDX010006650.1:0-28169 GCA_030844895.1 Ambrosia x helenae | reverse complement strand
ACGCAAGAGGGTTTTCATTTTATCCCTCCCATATATATATATATATATATATATATATATAGAGAGAGAGAGAGAGAGAGAGAGATGGGACAACCACTTTCTTTCGGAGTGTGATGTTCATCACATTGTTATGCATCGCGGTTGTGATTCAGCTAGCGGGCGTGTTCGTGACCATTACGTTCATCACGGGATGGCCATTACGGACCAACCCGCCCACCCTAAGGGTTTATTTTATTAATCTTTATCGTAATTAAACGATATGATATGACTTGATTAGATTTTTTCTAATTATTTTCATTTACTCCTAAACCACTTTTGAATGGGGATATATAATGGGGATTGGGCACCACCAAATTTGGTCACGGGTATCTTATTATCAGCACGGTAACACCGCTGTCGGTAGTGCTGATAGGGGTCCCGTGAAGCAAATTCTGCTTGTAGTTAACGGGAGTTTCTCTCTACAAAAATAAAAAATATATGTATTTAATCATGGCCGGCCATTAAGGGGTGCGGGGAGAACTCCCGGCCCGGGCCCAATTTCTAGGGGGCACATTGACTCTCCGGCAATCCAAGTTATTTTAAGAGTAATGTCCTTAATTCGATGGATTTTTGTATGTTTGAGCCCCAAAATTGTTAATCAAGTATCGATCAAAGTGAAGGATAGTTTATATAAAACAGAAAGTAAAGAAATGTTGAGAGATGTTAAGAATTAAAGAAGAAAATGAAATGGTTTGAGAAAAAAATTGAACGTTTATTAATGGGTGTAGGACTAGAGATGATGAAGAAGATGAAATAAAGAGGACCCACACTTAGTTGTTTTTGCTTTTTACCAGTTGGTTTTGACTTCATTTTTAACATTTAATTTGTTATAAAACTAAAAAAAATTAATTGCCAAACTTCCCCCATTTATATTTTCACCATTTGTGGGATTTGAACTTCCAACATCCCTCAAGAGGGTTTGTTCCCTCTACCGTTAGACTACAACCTAAGTGGGAAATAAAGTCTGATCCATCAATTTAATGTTATGTAAATTTTTCATAGAGGTAGCGAACCTAGACGAAGAGATTCTAACATTAAAGGTCAAGAAGAAAACAGTAAATCAAAGGAAAAATAAAAGAAATTTGAGGTATGGGCCAGAATTGATGCAATAACAGGAATGGCTGAGCTTGAAATTTTGGTTTGGTGAGGGGGGGGGGGGGGGGGGTCACGGTTCCCTTAAAATGGTATGGGTCATATTACACTACGCAATACGTATAAAATTATCAGACGAAAACGCGTAAAATACACTACGCAACAAAAAAAGGCGGGAGCCGGGGCACCCCTACCACCAACTATCCTCCGCCCTTGATCGACAGGCGTTTGGTTATAATTGGTTACAAGAATTGCCTTTCACGCACCCATACTCGTTGAGTTACCATCTAAAACATATGAGGAACGAGTTTCATTTTGTTTAAACGTTTTTAAAAGGCACGAAATCACAAATTTAAAAGTAAATTTGAAAAACTAAAAGGTAAATAAGTTGAAACCAAGAGAGGAAGAATCAAATGCCTATCGAATGTATTCAGACCTTAAGAAAGAGGACCCAAACTTTTATCTTATTATTTTTACACTCGAGCCACCCCTACTTACTCCTAAAATATCATTCACTATTTACTATTACACTCTATTCCAGAGTTTCATTAAAGGATGGAAGAGAAAGGATCTCCCTCTTGTTCCTTTCTCTCAAATTCCTTTCAAATTGGAAAGATTGAAAATCACCCTAAAAACCTCTTTATTATCCTTCTCATTCTCTCCCTTTCCATCCTACAAAAAACCCTGAAACACATTTTTTCCCACTTCCTTTCCAATCCTTTCTCTCAATCATTTAATGAATATCTGGAACAGAGTGTTACTGATGCCTCCAAAGCCATAAAATATCCCAAAAAAATGTCTAGGTTCTTCGATATCCAACTTTCCTAAATTCTACATACTTTGTGATTTCTTGTGAACATTAACAAACAAATATTAATTAGACAAGGATACATAAACTTGCATTATAACTTGTTAGAAATAGATATCAAAAGTACCCAAATATTAAGCCAAACTTTGTTTCTTATGTTGAATTGATACATGACTTACAAAACCCCCTTTTATTTATAAGCCTATATTCCTTGTTCACCAAGGTATATTCTTGTTCACCAAGGAACATTAATTAAGAAACATTTTGACTTATCTAGGAAATCTATCTCTAAAACCTACATTACAAGATTTAACAACTAAGTCCTTCTAGTTACTGAACCTTGCGATACAAGATTATTTATCATTCACCCCCTAATCTTATAACACCAACAAGTTCCCTCATCTCGACAAACTTTATTCTTGGCAATGCTTTTGTGAGAATGTCCGCCTTTTGTAAGTTCCCATTTACATGTTCAACATGTATTTGATCACGTCCAATACACTCCCTAATAAAATGATATCGAGTGTGTATATGCCTGCTTTTACCAAAAAAATACCGGGTTCTTCATTAACTCGATTGCTGACGGGTTATCAACCTTGATAGTCACTTTTCTTTCTTCGTCACCCGTTATTTCCGATATCAAGCCTCTAAGCCATAGTACGTGACAAGCTCCTTCTGTAGCCGCCACAAACTCTGCCTCGCAAGACGATAATGCCAACGTACCTTGTTTTTGAGACACCCATGTAATCGATGCATCATTAAAGTAGAACACGAGTCCTGTTGTGCTCTTTCCATCATCCATGTCCATTGCGAAGCTACTATCACTATACCCAAGTAACATTCGGCTTCCACCTTTAGGATATAATATTCCGAAATCAAGACTTCCTTTCACATATCATAGAACTTGTTTCACTGCTCGCTCATGCGTCTTATTTGGTCTTTGCATGAATCTACTAACCAAACCCACAGAAAAATTCAGATCTGGTCGGGTATGAGTGAGGTACTGAAGGCTTCCAACTATTCTTCTATATTCGGTTGGATCTATCTCTTCACCTTCCATCAGCTCTGGATAGCTTTAGTCCGGGATCCATAGGAAATTGAGTAGGATTGCAATCCCACATTCCAAATTGCTTCAAAACTTTTGTAGCATAACCTGTTTGAGTTATCACAATTCCTTCGGCCTTTGACAACCTCTATCCCGAGATAATAGCATAATTCACCAAGGTCGCTCATCTCAAATCTTGCCTCCATTTGTTTTTTAAAACCTTGGATTTCCTCCACCGATGATCCGTGACTATCAAATCATCAACGTATGTGCCGATAATTAATAGTTTTCGATTTACATTCCTTCGATAAACCGCATGTTCCCTTTTACACCGAATGAAACCAAGTTCTTTTAGTGCCATATCGAGTTTGGTGTTCTAAGCTCTTGGCGTTGACGCAAGCCATACAAAGCATTATTAAGTTTGTAAATATGCTGCTCTCGTCCCTTTTATGAAACCTTCCGGTTGAGTAACGAACACGTCTTCCTTTAATTCGCTATGCAAGAAGGCCGACTTTACATACAAATGGTGAACCTCCCACCCGTAGCTAGCGGCTAATGCAATTAACAATCGAATAGTTTCAATTCTAGCCACCGAGCAAACACCTCCTTATCAATCCCGTATTTTTTAACATACCCTTTTGCAACGAGGCGGGCTTTAAACTTAGACACATGTCCTTATGAGTCCTTTTTTATCTTGAAAACCCATTTGACTCCAATCGACTTTGTCTTCGGTGGTGGTTCAATGAGTTTCCACGTGTTGTTTTCTCAATCGATTTTAATTCATCTTCCATCGTCCTCTTCCATGGATCATCTTTGATGGCTTCTTTAAACACGATTGGTTCGTCATCTACCGATGATAGTAGCAAGTGATCGTCTTCTGTCAACATATGTCTGAGCTCGTCAGATTATCAACCTCAAAATCAGCGTATCGTTTCGGAACAACCGAGTTTCTTGTTGATCTTCTTAACGTGGCAACTCCCTCTTGACTTGCTTCGACATTCGGAGCATCACTTGCTTCGGCATTCGACCTGCCTTCTTGATTACTTGTACATGCACTAGACACAACAGATTCGTTACTGGGCCTATTAAGCCCACCTTCTCGTGCCTCATATGCAATCAGCCCACTCCCTTCTTCTATGTTTGGGCTTGATCCAACATAGTCCATTCGGTTCGGACCAAAATGGCCGAAGCCTCTTAACCTTCGGACTCAATAACAAACTCAGTCCATATTTCGTTTGTTAAGTCATGGTTTTGATCGGAACTTTTCCCAGGAAAATTCTTCGCTTTCTTTGAACTTGACTCACCATCTCTGGCCATGTATATATGTCCTTTAAGGGATCATACATACGATGGGTATTGTCTCCGTTTTGGGTTGAGATCCAAAGTACACCATTAACACTCCTCTATCGTCAAGTTTATTTTGTCGCGGTACAAGGCTTTTCACAAAACCCACACATCTGAATACTCTTATCTTGGATAAATCCAATTCCTTCCTTTGAGTCTTCCGAATGGTGTCGCTCCCTTTAACACTTTTGTAGGTGAGCTATTTAATAAAAACACCGAGTGCATCACATCATCACCCCAAAACAACTGTGGTACATTCATTGCTTTTAGTATGCTTCTAGTGGTTCCAATCGCCGTTTGGTTTTGACGCTCTACAACCCCGATTTTTTAGGGGTGTAGGGAGCCGTGAACTGTCGATATATTCCTCATTCCTTGTAGAAATTTCCCAACACTTGTGAAGTGAACTCTCCTCCGTTATCCGTTCGTAAGGATTTCACTTTGGTTTCAAGTTCATTCCCGATCCTTGTAATAAACTCTTTGAGAATTTTGGGGACTTGATCCTTAGTCTTAACGAGGAAAGCCCACATATACCTACTAAAATCACCCACCGTTAGTAGTATATATTTGTTACCTGCTTGTGTTTTCGGGGTTATAGGTCCACATAAGTCTGCATATAGGAGTTCAAGCGGCCTACTTGTAAGACCCTACCCCTAAGTTGCGATAATTAGCCAATTTAAGTGGGTGTAAACATGAATTGGACACTAGTTATCAATTACCAAATTAATACAAAACATAATTTATACCAAAAACCGGATGGGGTTAAGTTTACCAAAACATCCAAAGTGGCTAATAGTAGTTAGAATACATCGGAAGCAAAGTAATTTCATTCGAACTAAGCTACGTTGCAGCTAGTTCCTACGAAAGATGTTCTATAGAGCGCGTGTGCATAATACCCCCAACCTGTCATACAAACATCAAATAGGGTTAGTTAGCATTAGAAAATCGTCAAAATCGGAAAAACGGTCAAAAACCCATGCTGGGTGCTGTGAGCGGCCGCTCCCTAGTGAGCGGGCCGCTCACTTCGTTTACAGAAGCTGTGCTCGGCCGCTCACAGAGCGCTGCTCACAGCGCCCTGCTGATGTTTTCTTGCTTTTTCCCAGCCCAACGCTTGTTTAAGGCTGCGATTTCACTACCTCGGCCCTACGATCCCCCGGGTTGCTTTTACCTTGATTTATAAACATGTAGGGATGCCCCCGGCTCTATAATCCGCATCGGGGATTGTCTACGTCTCGATCTTATACGTCAAACATAAGATATACCTGAATTGCTTATTTGACCCATTTAAAGGCCAAGATGGTGTCCACCCGGCTTTAGTCCCATTTCTTCTTGATTACCATAGCCATTTGTTAACGTATCGTGTATCGGACCTTGTCTATACCTCGATGGTTTCTAGACTACAACAATAATCATTTCCATCATGAATAACTACATCAATTTCCCAAAAATCCTTAGGACTAACCTTATGTCTATCCTTTATACAAGATCATCCACTTAAGTCGTTATCATTAATACAAGCTAGTATACTTCATAAATTGAAGATTTTCTCACTAATTAAGGTTAACATCAAGAACCCCATTTTTTGGAGATCATCACCAAATCAAAAGATTTAACATACCTCTTGTTCAGATTTTCATCGTGATTCGTTTTAGGCAATCATGCAGCAATTTCACCTTGATTTCCCTCTTGAATTTGGAGATTTCAATGTTTGTAGGGTGAGTGTGTGTTTTGTGTGTGTGTTTGTGGTGTTTTGGTCGACTAACAAGTCTGACCATCCACCCCTCTTTTGTTTTTGATAATATTACACCCCATTTTGTAGATATGGCACTTCTAATCCATAAGTTTTTAAGTTGTCTAATTGACCACCATTTGTTCTAGACAAGTCTTAGTGCTTAGCTTATGTATGTTTATGTAAAATAAGCCTAACCCATGTTCCAATGGATTAATATTGTAAACACAGTTTTTGGAATTTGGGGCGTTACACTTGTTGCATGATATTTCACCTCCTTTGGAAAGAGACCTCTTGTTTGTTTACCAACCACACACGCGCCACATATTTTGGACGTGTGTTTCCCAAGTGGGAGACCCATTGCTTCCTTTGACAACAACTTTAGTGCTTCGAAATTCATGTGTTCGAGCCTTGGGTGCCACAACCAACTTTCGTCTTGTAGATTGGCCTACAAAAAAACTGGCATATCAACACTCAAGTTTATTTTGTAAACTCGATTACTTGATCTTGGAACAAACATGAGGATCGAACCGTTTGGTTCATACATCCTCAAACCACCATTCTCGATAATTACTTTGTGTCCGGTTTCATCCATCTGACCAACACTTATAATGTTGTTAGTAAGAGCAGGAATGAAGTAAACATCATTCAAGATTCGCCTTTTACCCGATCTACCTTCGAGAGTTATTGTTCCTCGCCCTTTTATTTCGACACATGACCCGTATCCGAAACGAACTCTTCCCTTGATTCGCTTGTCTAACCTTGAGAACCATCATTCGTTCCCCGTCATATGATTACATGCCCCATTATTGCAAAACCAAGTATTGTTTTGTCGAGGGCATGTATCATAGTTTGAAAGATCTACCTTATTTTCATTAAGGAAAACAACATTATCAGTGGTAGCTATGTATAAGACCGGTTCTCTTCTACGGCCAAATTATTTTCGTCCGGGACAATCACCAGAGAAGTATCCCAACTCGTCGCACTGAAAGCATTTTATTTTTTATCGATCCTTTTGTGGCTTCTTGAAAGACTGCTTCCCCTTCCCTTGATTGGAATTCTTTCCTCTCCCCTTATCCGTTCCTTTGGATTTGGTTTCGGCTGAAGTGGACCCGACCACGACCAAAACCACCTTTCCTTTTCTTTGCTTCCCATTCTTCGTAGGTTAACAATAGTTGATCGTTTTTAGACGAACCTTCCTCGACGCCTATCCTCTCTTCATAAGCTTTGAGGCGACCTACAACATCATCAAAGGTTATCGTTTTTAAATCAATAACTTGTTCTAAGGAGGCAACCATATGGATGAATCGCTTGGGCAGGCCGTTAGAAACTTCTTGACAAGTTTCGGCTCATCAATCTTCTCCCAAAGGGATGCCGACTTTGAAGCTATACTAGCCAATTTGTTTGAGAACTCGTCAACCGTGCCACTTTCCTTCATCTTCTATCCTTCGAATTCGGACATGAGTGTTTGAAGTCGAGCTTATTTTACCCTCTCGGCTCCTTGGTGTCGAACTCTCATAGCTTCCCACATCTCCTTAGCCGTATCGAGGTTCCCGATTTATAGAACGAGTTCCTTGGGTATGGCTTGAAACAAAAGTGCTATCGCAATGTTATTCTTCTTTGCTCGTCCTTCAACCATCTCCCAAACACTATTAACATTTAAGATGACCTTCATCTTCATAGCCCAAACCGTATAGTTTGTGGCCGTTAAAAGCGGTACTTGAAGAGATGTTGTATTGTGGTCCTTCGTTGTAACAATCTGCCGATTAGTGTTATCCACCATTCCTTCGTGCTGGAAAAACTCTCTGTTGCTGCTCGGCCTTCCTGATCTTCAGGCGAACCTGTCGCAAACCAAGAGATAGGATCTCGTTGTATCTCACAAGGTTGCCGGACTCAAAGATACCATGTTACGAACGTACACAACTAGAAATCCCGATGCTTTGATACCAATTGTTAGAAATCAATATCAAAAGTACCCGAATATTAAGCCAAACTTTGTTTCTTATTATTGAATTGATACATGACTTACAAAACCTCCCTCTATTTATAAGCCTATATTCCTTGTTCACCAAGGAACACTTATTAAAAAACCTTTTGACTTATCTAGGAATCTACAAAACCTAGATTACAAGATTTGACAACTAAGTCCTTCTAGTTACCGAACCTTGCGATACAAGATTATTTTATCATAACTATGTAGTTAAAAGTAGTATCTTCAATTATCTAGTCAGGAATCATAACAAGAGTTTGAGGTTTTCCATTAGTTTAGTATGACCAACAAATAAAAAAGATTCATGTTTTTGGAATGTGAGAATGATCAAAACATTTACTTAAATATTTAATGCATAAGGGGGAAAAAGTTTAGGAGGGAAATTGAAAGACTAAAAACTTCTAAGTTTTGACTAGTGAACATAAACAGATATAAACGAACAAACGTTAGCAAACACATTGCCCAATGTTCACGAATGCATTCGAACGAACGATACCTTTGTTCGTCTTTGTTTGTTTGTTTACTTAATCGAACGAAATTTTTTATTCTGTTTGTTCATTTATTAAACAAATAAACATAAACGAACTTTTCACCGAAAGATTTACGAACTAGTTACCGAACGTTTAGTTTGTTTAACCCTAGGAGTAATATACGGATATTTACTTGATAATATGTCATTTCAAATACTAGTGGTAGTCTAAATGTTACAATGTGCATCTCGAATTCTCGATCATTGACCCAATGACCCACTTTTATTCTATCGTGCAATTTTTGACTTATTTTTACATACTAATTGATGCTAATTTGTCAAAAGTAATTTTCCCTAAGATCAAATAAACTATAATATATTAATTAAATCTGGACAATTGAACTATTTACTGACTGTTATCCCGATCGAAGGTCTAGGCCAAAACCATGTCCGCTATTGAATACAGGGCCATCCTTAAATATCGTCTGATGATCCCCATGTACCAGGAAGATGAAATATGTCCAATTTGCCGTAGGGTCTGCCTAGATGAATTCGGGGAACATGCAGTTCATTGTAAGGAGTTACCCGGTTTCAAATATCGGCATGATTGGGTTCGAGACATTTTGTGGGACATTTTAAAACGAGCTGGGATCTCAGTCAAGAAGGAAGCCCCTGTGAACTTCCTCTCGGATCCAGCAGAAGGGAGATCCACCCTACGACCAGCAGATCTACTTGTCTTTGGGTGGGCGGGGGGAAGCATGCTTGTGTTGACCTGACAGGTGTATCTCCCATAGTTGGGTTGGGGGATAGTGGTTTTGTAGCAGGGCAAGCGGTGCGGAAAGCTGAGGCAAAGAAGGTAGAAAAACATGCTAAAGCCTGCGAGGAGAACCAACACGTTTTTGTACCCTTGGCCTTTGATACATTTGGATCATTGGCACCGGAGGCTACCCGTTTCCTGACCAGGGTCCAGCGGGTTATTCATAGTAGTGTCTCGGCTCCTGGTGGGCAGGATTACGTTTTTAGTAGATTAGGATTTGCTATTCAGAAAGGGGTGACGGCGCAGCTTGTTGCCCGCCTACCCATTATCTTGATGTAATTTTTTTTGTTCTGGAATGAAATTTCATTAGATGATTATACAGAAAAAATAGCGAGGTATCCATGAAAACACAAACCATACGAACATGCATATGGGAAAAAAAAAGTAGCTTCGCAATATTGATAAGACTTGCATAAACATTCATCATACTCTAAAAAGAAACTAATTTTTTTTTACTAGTAATATTTTTTATTAATATAAAATATGAAAGTTACATCAAGATAGAAGGTAGACGGGCAACAAGTTGCGTCGTTACCCCTTTTTGAATTGCGAACCCTAATCTACCAAATACAAACCCCTGCCCCTGGAGATGAATTATTGCCGTGGATAACCTGTTGGACCCTAGTCAAGAAATTAATAGCTTCTGGCGCTAGGGAGTCTGAATTCAAACTAAACGAGTTCGCTAGTTTTCATTAAAAGACAAGGACTGTAGGGCGTCAACTGACAGCCATTTAAATTTATGAACAACATATCAAACAAAACCTGAGTGACACGCTAGATTTTTTTGACAGTAATACCGATAAAAGAAGGCATGGGCTATTAACACCCCTTGCTTTTATTTTAACCCCCCACAAAGCGCATCGCTATGGCCAAAGCGAGACGCTTCAGTTCCTTTTTAACGAACGTCATTATGAGGTCAGGAAAAACTGAAATTTTAAATCCGAAGCGCCTCACTATGGCCAAAGCGAGGCGCTTCGGATCAGAGATTTATTTTGGGTCGTTTTTTGGTGTTTTGAAGTGGTTTTTTTATTTAATTATTGTAAAAAAAAGTTTTAAATTTTTTTAAAAACAAAGTAATAACCCTAATTAAACTACCATTAATAACACTAAAAGTGTTTATTTTTTATGTTTTATTTAAAAAAATAATAATAATTCTAATCAAACTATCATAAACCAAAATGAAATTCTACCTTTCTAGATTCTACCATAAATGAAAATTCAGTACTTCCGGGAAAGATACAACATTAATTTTCGTTATCTTGTATCATCTATAAGAATTCAATTCCTAACAACTGTTCACCACCGTTAAGTTTAGGAAACATAAAATGCGTGAATAATCGTTAAGTGAGGTGAATTATTATCATTAATTACATCTTTGACCTAAAGTACTAATGTGACTGGTCTTTACTCTCTTCCCAAAGTACTAATGAAGACCTTGATCTGCAATATTTGAAAATTATCATTTCTTGACATGCTTTGTAACAGAGAGGAACACTTTCTTCTTTTGTTCTACAATCTTTGTTAGTTGCTAATGTTGTTCTAGTTTTTTCTAATTTTAGAAAGGTTTGAGAGAGAATGTGGTTGTTCTTGAATCTCAGTTAGTCTGAAATGTCACTAAAATGTGAAGACCTTGATATTCGAATGTGGTATGCGCGTTTAATTTTATTAAATAAGTGAAAAAAGCGAATTGGTCAAACTTTGTAGAGGCCTATGTTCTACGGGAGGTGAGTTGGCAACCAAGGGATCCGCTTGGAGTCTAAAGCTTCGCGTGTCATCTTGGTCGAACTCATGTTGTAACATTCGTCTCCCGGGTATATCACTCCTGTTGAGAGACCACAAGGCTGCTTCTGCAACTCTAACGTCATAATTGGTTTGTACAGATTGATGATAGTCGTTTTGGGCATAAAAACAACAGTATAATCCATACAGAGAGCAAACCGACGAACATCATTCAAAATTTCAACTTCCGGCTAACCTCTGTGCCATCATCGACTACAGCAAACCGACATGCTTCATCCACGACACCCCTAAGAGGCCTCTCGTTATATCACGGTACGATTTAGGGTTCCAATTTTGTATGTTCTTTTTTCTTCTCCGACATTAAACTTAGTACAGGTGTGGCCTGGTTTTACATCACCAAACGTATGCATTGTTTTTGGTGTTTAAATTTCATTAAATAAGTGAAAAAAAGGGAATTGGTCTGACTAGTGATGGATGAATGATGGGGATAAACCATTAGGAACAGTATCGATCGCTTTACAATGCCGAAAACGACTATCATCAACCTGGTTTACGAGGAATGGGTTGAAGGTGTGTGTTGTATGTATAAAAATGGTGAATTATTATAGTGTGTTAGGTATATGATGGAAGGCTTTGAAAAGATATAACACAAGTCATTCTTTGATGTTCTTTATAATTCAAAGGAACTAGGTTAGGTTGCAAAGGAACTTCAGGTCAGCCAGACGTTTGTCAAAAGAATTTTGTACTATGCATTCTCACACAATGTCCAACAACTGAATTTTACTTACTTGTATGAACAGTTGTTTGGATTGTTTGGGAATATATTTTCTGATCGAAAAATCTATAACTTTTGCTTATCGGAAAATTGTACGAAATCATCTCATTCCATTTTCTCCATATCCATACTTTGTTTCAAGTATGTTGCAAAAGACATTTGGTCTTCAATTAAACGAACCGAAACGCGTCAAACAGAGTCTGGAAGTCCAGGATATCGATTAGAGATGCAAAATTTGTATTTTGGAAAAAAGGGTATCGACAGTATAGTCCATGTACCACGTACAATGATTTATGAAAGTTGTTCAAAGTCGGATGTTTCTACCAAAAACCACAAACGATCAATAAACGAACCGAAATGCCTCAAACGAATTTTGTTGGATTGGAAACAACTTAAAACACTTTAAAATGAATTAAAAATATTTTTTATCAATAAAAAGTATTTAAAATTAATTTAAACAATTAAAAAAAAGCCTAAAGCGCCTGGCTATGGCCAAAGCTAGGCGCCCCTAAACCCTAACTGTTAACGTGTGTTTAAGTCTATTTAACATATGTTTTCGGGTTTTTAACACATGTTTACAACACACCACTTTGTATATGTTTATATTTTGAGTCTAAAAACGAAATGCATGGGCAATGATCGGCTCCCAACATGCTCGCATACACTCCTAGTTGTGTCAATGGGTGTGTACGAGTGTCTATTCATGCAATTACGTGTGTGATAGCGTGTGTGATATGTGTGTATATACGTGTATGTTCATAAGCATTCTCAGCACATTATTCAAGTGTTAGCCGATTGTGTCCCTTGTGGTTAATTTATGTGTGTGTGGTCGAAGGTCTTGGGTTCGGGTGACCATGTTCTAGCCCAGAATAATGAGAAATAGGCAAAGGAAATCAAGATGTCTTACCACGAAATGAATGTAGAGAAACCGAGGGAATTGTGACTTGTTCCAGCCGAATATCTCCACTCTAAGGCTCCTAGTGCTCGATCAAGGGTCAATGAAGATTGGTAGAGGTGTGGTGATGATCAAAAAACAAGGGGGATAGGGTGTTATAGGTTCGGCCGAGGGATAAGATCCAAGATATGTGAGTTTCGCTTGGTGTGGTGAAGTTTAGATGTTGTGTGCACACTTACGGGCTATGGGCCTGTTTATATACACGACGAGAGAGAGAGAGAGAGAGAGAGAAATGTAGAGGGTTGGATCTTATAGTGGCAAGTCAAACTTTATGAAAGTTGGTGATGAAAAAGGTGGTTTCTAAAAGAGGATGAGTAGTTGACTTAGGAACAATGCATGCTTTGTCTTGGAAATGTAATGGCCGATTATTTTGTTGATTGGAGGATGTTTTGGGAAGTCAAAATCACATAGGACCATGGAATGGGAGGATAAGGTGTATTGTTAGTGAAACACGTAGGTTTTTGTAATCATGGGAAGGTATTGGTGTGTTTGTTTGTGTAGGTCAGCCTAGGGCCGATTATGGGGAATGGATTTGTGGGTTTTGGATAGCCAACATGTGTAAGAATGAATTGTAGGGTGGCCATAGTTCTATGTTAGTGTAATGCATTGAATTTTGTGATGTGAAAGAGTGTGTGTGTGTAGGCATGAGCCGTGTGTGTGGGTGTATGGATGTTCATGGTGTGTCTTGTACATGTACTCATGTTCTTATCCAATGTATAGTGATGTATGTATACATAGATGTAGGTATCCTAGGTTAGTTTTGTTTTATCCCTTCACATACACACGTTCGTATATATGTATATATGTATATATGTGTGTTTAATGGTTTTGTTTGTGATGTTATCACTTGTATTGATATTGTATAGGACATAGAGTTATATGTACATGTTGTTCACCTAGTGGATTAACCCTATATTGTTAGGTGTATTCATTTGTAGGCCGATTGTATATGAGTCCATATATACATATATTTTCAAGAATCATTTAATTAACACACTTGTTAAGATCGATTGGTATATGTCCATATGTGAATGTCCATGTGTTCGACTTGGATTTCACATGTGGGGTTTAGTGAAATGTTATTGACACTGTGTTATCCTCACATTATGTCATGTGTTAATTCACTTCTAAACATGTGTTGATTTGTTTTGTTAACACATGGTATTTATGTCTTGAGAGTTAAATCAATGAATGGTGAAATTCCATGATTACATGTGAAGAGTATTCACAAATGTCTTCATGAATGTTCGGGTTTGCATAGGTATACGGCTCATTGGAATGGATTCCTGAGTTATCATAGGTCTTGCTAGACTCGGGGTGACACACGTATTGTGATAAAATGTCTAATGCATAACTGAAATTGCAAAATAGTGAGAGTGTGTACGGATCTTAACCTGGAAATCTGACGGGTGTCACATTATCCACTTGTTTTTGGAATTTTCGTTCACGAAATTGATTCGAGTTATTGGCTGTAGATGCTTCGGGAAAGAGAGCTTGGTACTTGCGTCTCATTTGGTCTTCACATTCCCAAGTGAATTCGGGTCCGCGTTTTGAATTTCATCTGACTTTCACAAGTTTGATCCGGCTTCATCTCAACTTCTGGATTTTTCAATCTGTCACCTTGATGGGCTCCTCGATAAAGTGGAGTTGTTCATCGATGTGAATTTCCACGAGAGGATTGATCAACGATCCGTCGGGTAGACACTTCCTAAGGTTGGATACGTGAAAAGTGTCGTGAACACTACTGAGTTCTTCTGGCAAGTTAAGCTTGTAGGCCACGAGACCAATCCTAGCGAGTATCGCATATGGGCCTATGTAGCGAGGGTTGAGCTTGCCATGTTTACCAAAACGCGGTACACCTTTCCAAGGTATGACTTTCAATAGAACCCTGTCACCGACCTGGAACTCGAGTGGCTTGCGTCTCTAGTCTGCATAGCTCTTCTATCAGTCGCGAGTGACCTTCAAACGATCTCGAATCTGGAAGATCTTGTCCGTTGTCTCCTAGATCAGCTTGGGTCCAGTCAGGTGTTTGTCTCCAAATTCAGCCCAACATAACGGAGATCTGCACTTGCGTCCGTACAAGGCCTTGAACGGGGCAGCCTGGATGCTGGTGTGGTAGCTTTTGTTGTAGGAGAACTCTATCAGTGGCAGATGCGTATCCCAGTTTTCACAAAACTCAATAACGCAGGCACAGAGCATGTCCTTAAGTGTCTGAATCGTCCGTTCACTCTGACCATTTGTCTGGGGGTGATAAGCGGTACTCATGTCCAAACGAATGCCTAGAGAATCCTGTAGAGTCTGCCAGAACCTTGAAGTAAAACGACTGTCACGGTCTGAAATGATTGAGACAGGCACCCCATGCCTAGTCACAATCTCCTTGATGTACATTCTTGCTAACTTTTCCAATTCGTCAGTTTCCTTAATTGGCAAAAAGTGTGCAGACTTGGTCAACGATTACCCAAATCACATCATGACCATTGGAAGTCTTGGGTAGCTTGGTGATACTCTGCCTTGCCTTTCGAATACATGAGGCATCGGCTGACGTATGTAGCAATGTCATCTTTGAGGTTTGGCCCCAATAAAATTCCTTAACGTCCTTGTACATCTTGTCGGCTCCGGGGTGAACCAAGTACTTGGACTTGTGAGCCTCCTCAAGAATCAATTCTCTCAATCGACCAACACGGGGCACCCAAATCCGATTTGCAAAGTACAACGTACCATCAGACCTAGTTTCCAATAATGCAACCATCTTGAACAGGGATTCATCCTTCAAATGCTCGCTCTGGAGTGCTTCCTGTTGGGCTTCACGAATACGGGCTATGAGATTCGTGTGGATGGTTAAACCTAATGCGCGAACACGCAGGGTTTTAACACGTTACTTCCAGCTTAAGGCATCTGCCACGACACTTGCCTTACCCGGATGATACTTGATTCCACAGTCGTAATCGTTTAGCAATTCCACCCATCTGTGCTGCCTCATGTTCAGATCCTTCTGGTTAAAGATGTGTTGTAGGTTCTTGTGATATGTGAAGATAGTGCACTTGGTATCATATAGATAATGTCTCCAAATATTGAGGGTAAAGATCACCACACCTAGCTCCAAGTCGTGTGTCATGTAGTTCTTCTCATGAACCTTGAGTTGACGTGAAGCGTAGGCGATAACCTTATTCCTCTTCAAAAAGTACACACCCAAGTCCTTGGTGTGAAGCGTCGCAATATATCACAAAATCATCTGTACCTCCTGGAAGCGACAGAATCGGTGCACTACAGAGCTTTTGCTTCAGGGTCCGAAATGCGTCCTCTTGCTTGATTCCCCAATCAAACTTCTTGTCCTTTTGAGTCAAAATGGTAAGGGGTTGAGAAAGCTTCGAAAAGTTCTCAATGAATCGACGGTAATAACCGGCTAAACCCAGAAATTGGCGTACTACTGTCTGAGTAGTAGGCGCTTCCCAATCTTTGATCGTGTCTATCTTAGCTGGGTTGACCTATATGCCCTTCTCGTTCACAACGTGACCAAGGAAGTGAACCTCTCGTATCCAAAACTCGCACTTCGAGAACTTGGCAAACAATTTCTCGTTCTTGAGAAATTCTAGTATCAACTTGAGATGATGTTTGTGCTCGTCCTTTGTTCGTGAGTATATCAAGATGTCGTCAATGAAAACGATCACAAATTTGTCCAAATAGGGCTTGCAGACGCAATTCATCAAATCTATAAACACAGCCGATGCATTGGTCAGGCCAAAAGGCATAACCAAGAACTCGTAATGTCCATAGCGAGTCCTAAATGCAGTCTTGGGTATATTTTCCTCCTGAACGTGCAATTGGTGGTATCCTGATCTCAGATCCATTTTGGAGTAATAGCTGGAACCCTGCAATTGGTCGAACAAATCGTCGATTCTGGGTAAGGGATACTTGTTCTTGACAGTCAGCTTGTTCAACTCTCGGTAATCGATGTACATCAGGAAACTACCATCCTTCATCTTCACGAACAGCACTGGGGCTCCCCACGTGGAAAAGCTCGGTCGAATGAAACCCTTGTCTAACAGTTCCTGCAACTGATTAGACAACTCCTGCATCCCGGAAGGTGCAAGGCGGTACGAGGTATGAGCTATAGGGGCAGCTCCTGGAACTAAGTCGGTGCGAAACTCAACCTGACATGGCGGCGACAATCCTGGTAAGTCTTCGGGAAAAACTTCTAGATAGTCCCGCACTACTGGTATGTCTTCGAGTTTCTGATCCTTAGTCTTCTTCTCGACGATGTGTGCTAGGAACGCAACACAACACTTCCTCAAGCACTTCTGCGCCTTCATGCTTGTAATAATCCAACAGGTAGATCCACTTCGATCGCCTCTTACCGAAAGGGTCGTGCCATTGGATAAGGGTATTCGAACCATCTTCCCATGACAAACAATCTCTGCGTAGTTCTTGGACAACCAGTCCATGCCAACTACGATATCGTAACTACCTAGTTAGATCGGCAATAAATCGATATGAAATGCATGATCACCAAGATTCAAGGGGGAAATCACGTACAACTTCCTTGGATGAGACCGTCTCACCATTGGCCAATTCTATAGTATAGGGTGTGTGCAAACTACTGGTTTCTAATCCAAGGGATTGTTTGAAATTGGTTGACACAAAACTTAAATCAGCGCCAGTATCGAAAAGCACAGATGCAAAATGGTTGTTAACAGGAAACGTACCGGTAACCACATTCGGGTCCTCACGAGCTTCCTCAGTACCCATGACGAAAGCTCTTCCATGTTCCTGACCCTTGAGCTTTGGACAATCCTTCTTGTAGTGGTCAGTGGCACCACCCTCGAAGCAGCCCTGTTTTGTACCGGCATTGTCCGCAACCTTGGATCTACACTGAGCGGTAGGATGACCCATCCTCTTGCACTTGTCGCACTTGATGCTGTCACAGGACCCCACGTGATGATACTTTCACTTGTCACCCATGGGATGAGGTCCATTGTATGGCTTACGAGCCTCAGCTATAGCGGCGACAAAGGCCTTCACTGTCTCGGGCTTCTTGGCAGGCTGGCTCCCTGAACTCTTACCCTTCCTGAAATTCGACCACTTCCGCTTCTCAGCAAATGTACCACCTTTCTCGGATTCCTTTTGTGTTAGGGAACCCATTCGCACGACATCGTTTGTAAGACTGTGTGTAAGGTGACAACGTTCTGGATCGAGGTTTGGGCTGTGGCAGTGACTATGCTTCAAATCTTGGGTGAGAGTCCCCAAATACCCCTTTCGACCCGCTTGTACTCAGGTGTAACCATGTGTTGAACCAGCCGGGAAAGCTCATGGAATCGAGTGATATAGCTTGTGACTTCAGCACCACTCATGGACAAGGTCCAGAACTCTGCCTCCAGCTTCTGCAGTTCATTGCGAGGACAGTACTTTTCTATTACCATATTAGAGGCTCGTCTTGGAACGACAAGGTCCAGGAGAGACTGTAGGCAGCATCTCTCCCAAAGTTTGCACTTGTAGGTTCCACCAGGTCAGAGGCTCGTCCTGGAACGTGCAGGTGACATACTTAATCTTCTGCTCTTATGCACAACCACTGATATCAAGTACATATTCTGTCTTTTCAATCCAGCGAACAATCCCCACTACTCCTTTTGATCCGCGGAAGTTCCATGGCTTGCATGCCATGAACGTTTTGTAGGAATACCCACGTACGGTGTTTTCTACTTCTGCGACATCAAAAGAAAGGATTATTAGCTAATGTTGATTGACACAAGACAAAATCGGGAAAGGAATAGATGAAAGCTTTACCAGGCTCAGGTTCCTGCACCGGCCTGCAGCACCCAAAACCCCACTGAAATCGGCGCGGTTTGCTTCATGTTGTGCAATGGCCTCTGCAATAACCCTGGATAGGTCCACTGAGTTGGTAGGGAAAGCTTCATCTGTTGAAGTCGATCAAGTAGTTCTTTCAGGCGGCATGTTCTTCTAATAGTCCAAATTAAAAGAGTAAGACACATATCACTGTATAATATTGTCAATGCATGCACAATCAAAACAACCACAATAATAAACAACAACAAGAACACAAATAAGTCAAAAGAAAATCATAACATCCATACATTCATTCATAGTTTTGACGTACTCGTCATGGTTTTTTCTGGACACAAAAAAAAAATTAGGTAGCATGCCTTACAAGATTTCAAAACATCATAAACAAAGTACAAACATCATGATCCTATGGGGTGGGAGTGGGAATGCGGTAGCCAAGACGCCAATGGAAGCTCTCAACCTCTGCTCCAAATCCTTAAGACGCTGCTCAAGTTCTGCAACCCTGCTCTCAGCATCCTCACGTCGCTGCTCTGCCTCATGCATGCGAGCTGTCAAGTCCGCAATGGTTCATAGCACTGGATCCCCGGCCCTACCTCCTATGTATAGGATGTCTTCCAGCTCCTGAGTCCTCCCACGAAAAGCTCATAGCTTGGAGTCATGACGTCCGACCATGTCCCTCACAGAGTGAAGGGTATGACGGACCGCTAACGGCCCATGTCCGGTGGGTAAAGGGGTGTCAGGGGATGATATACGTTAAATTACACATATAAAAGTCCCCATTTAACTCCCGTTTTAATACGTTTTTGACCTTATACATGAGGAATTGGTACTTATTTGGGTATCTTTGCGATTTCAGGTCTTAAACGATGTTCCGGAAACAAAACAGAAGGAAAACGAAGATTTCGGCGCGCGAACGGGACTCTGGGTCCTGTGAGCGGCCACTCGCTCATCCTGATATTTCTGGTGACCTTCTGGAAGCCCTACATCAGCACACGAGCCACCCGGGCACTTTTTGAAAAGTGAGCGGCCGCTCACAGAGGCCGAGTGGCCGCTCACTCGCCCCTGACTTTATAAAACAGAGCTTTCAGCTCACTGATCGATTGTTGGGTTTTCTGGAGACGATCTGAGGCGATTTTCCGGGCTAACGAAGTGCTGAACAGGCGAGGAACAAGCTCGGGAAGGCGTCCGATCCACCTATCATCATCCAATCCTTCACTTTAGCATTTTTATGGTTTGATCCTTTAAACTACTTATGATCCGAATCTGATTTTGTATGCTATTTGTGATGTTTATTTAGTAGATTGTACGCCTACGGCAAAAACACTATAATGTAGTACGTAGAAACAATCATTTGCTTAGTTTAATCATGTCTTGTATGATATTGGCGTTTTTCATGTTGAATCTTGATGATCATAAGGCAACCTTGTTTCATTGTTAATGGATTTGTAGTTATGTTTGATTGACTTTGATGATTATCGTGTGTGTTAGGCGGATACATGTTGAAAAACCGTTCGTTTAATCATCCGGTAGTAGACTAGTTAACTTGTTAATAAGTTTACACCATGAAACTGTAACCGGGTATTAGTTTGGTTAAAGTCAGATAAATAATGATTATAAATGTTTACCGACACGTAAATAGGTTTAAAAAGCTTAATGGTGTTGTTACTAATCTTTGACACGGTTAATGATCTTTGCTAGTTATTTTGGTTAAAATGGCGATCTTAGTAGATTTGTGTTCAAAGTTGGTAAAATGGAATAGGTTGTGAAATGCTCTACTTTATGCTAGTCTCGGTGGTTGTATTGTGTATTCGGTATTGCTTTCCTTGATTAGTGAGGTTAGAAAACTCTTAACGGATGACTAACTTATCTTTAGAAGATTCTCATGAGATCATATCAGCTGCTCGCTAATGAATAACTTGAGGTGGTTAACGTGTGTTTATCGTGTCAGCTTTCCCTATAGTTGTCATGTTAGGATTCCGAAAGGGATACTAATTGTATGAAAATGGAAATGTTGATCACACGCCTTTGTATCATATGATATGTAGATGACATGCTAGGATTAATATTATTGTGTATTTATAGTTATATTTTCTATTTGGAGTCTTACATATGTTATTTATATGTTTTTAGAATTAATTTAGTTTAAACAAAACTTCCACCGTCTTTTCCTACTGGTAAATCGGGGATAGAGTTTTAGTACTATTGCATCCGCTTGCGTCCATGGATCGATATCTGGTTCTTATCTCAGCTTACTACATATATGACAGAGTACACTTGCCTTTTTGTGTGTGTTTTAATGTTAAGGTCTAAACCATTTTTATAAATATTAAAACCAAACGTGTGTTAAAATCAGTGCTAAAAGTATGTGCGTATCGCACACGTCAGGGGACAGCTGAGACGGCTCTCCAATCTCAAAGGTAGAAGAAACCTCATCATCAGACTCCTCATCGCTGAACGCAAGGAATCCGTCAATAGTAGGCAGATAGGTCCTCTTGCGTGCCTGAGATCTCCTCAGTAGCTTCTTCTTGGTTGGATCTGGGTCTGTTGGGGCTGGTGGAGCAACTGGAGGAGGGTGAGCTCGCTTCCTGGGGGTATACATCACACATACCCCACCGGGAATCGGGCGAAATGAGCGAAACGAGGGTACACGTGGCTCAGCTGGTGGTGCTGCTGCAGGTGGAGCCTCTGGTAAGTCATCATCATTATGAGACTGGGTGATTCCCATGCATCCTCCTCCTGAGCATCCACCTCCGGGTCCGAGACTAGTAATCGGGCTCCTCTTCATGTGAGCTACCGGGTACAACCAGAATGTCCTCCTCGGTGTCAGATAGGATAACGAGGTCGATGCGTGGCGCAATGATCCTGTAAATCAATAGCACACACGGGTGTGAGAAATCATGCAACTTAATTACTAACTTATCTAAATGTAAATGTATGATGTATCAGCTTTGATAACTCATCCAGGACAACTGCAAAAAGGAAAGGGCTCAAAGCAGACCCTTGGTGGAGTCCTACCTCCACATGGAAAAAATCAGTATCCCCTACTGGAGACCGAATGCTAGTCTCACTCCTAAGTTACATATCCGTAATTATGTCTAAATACTTCATAGGAACCCCTCTACTCTCTAGAGTGTCCCCAATCAGTCTATGTGGCATGCTGTCGTACGCCTTTTCTAGGGCAATGAACACCATATGTAGATCCCACTTTTTCTGTCTGTATTTTTCCATCAATCTCCTTAGAATATGTATCGCTTCTGTAGTTGACCTCCCTGGCATAAAACCAAATTGGTTTACTGTAACCTGAGTTTGTTTTCTAAGTCTAATCTCAATCACCCTCTCCCATAATTTCATGGTGTGTCCTAACAAATTAATCCCCTATAGTTCCCACAACATCGGGCGTTTCCTTTATTCTTATTTAAAGCATTAAAATACTTTTCCTCCATTGTTCTGGCATTTATCCAGATTTGAAAATAAGGTTGAACAAGTTTGTTAGCCATTGGACTCCTTCATCTCCTAAACACTTCCACGCCTCAATTGGTATGTTGTCCGGGCCAACTGCCTTAGCCTTCCCCATCTTCCTAAGTGCTGATCTCAACTCTCCCTGTGTGATACGCCGATAGTAACAGTTGTTCCATTGTTGTCTATGCGTAATTGGGTTGTTGCTTTCTTGTTGGTACGCACCTTCACCATTGAAAAGTTTGTGGAAGTATGTTTGCCATCTCAGCTTAATGTCACGTTATTTAACTAACACACGCCTATCCTCACCCTTTATAAACTTCAGTACCCCTAGATCCCTCCTCTTACGGACTCTAGCTTTGGCTATCTTGAACATATGATGCTCCCCTTCCTTTGTCTCCAGGTGCTCATACATCTTCTTATAGGCTATGTTCTTTGCTTCCATCACTGCTTTCTTTGCCTCTTTCTTGGACCTTTTGTATATCTCCCTCAGTGTCACTCGTTCCACTTCGTCTGTGTATCTCAAAAGATCCCTAAAACTCCCTTGCTTATCCTTGATTTTGGTTTGGAGATCCTCTGTCCACCACCAGGACTCCTTATGTCCACCTGTGTTTCCACTTGTAACCCCTAGAGTCTCCTTCGTTGCATGAGTAATGGTCGTTGTCAAAACCTCCCACACCGGTTTGTATCCACCTCCAGTCGAGTTGATGTCATCGAGATGACTTTTTCCTTGAACTCAGCAATCTTTTCACCCTTAAAATTACCCCAACGGATCGTAGGTCGCATTTTAACAATCTCATTAGTCAACCTTTCTCTCATGATTATATCTGCCACTAGTAAACGGTGTTGAGCCACTACTGTCTCACCTGGTATAACCTTGCAATCCCTCCACCATCTACGATCTTCACACCTTATTAATAGATAATCTATTTGTGTGTTACGACTTCCGCTGCTATATGTAATCAAATGCGAATCTCTTTTCTTAAAGAAAGAGTTTAATATACCTAAGTTGTTAGCCAAAGCAAAGTCCAAAAGGTTCCTACCAGAGTCGTTCCTATCACCAAAACCAAAACCCCCATGCACATACTCAAAACCATCACTATCCTTACCAATGTGACCATTAAAGTCACCTCCTAAAAGTATTATTTCCTCCCTAGGAATGGACCTCACCACTAAATCTAGACAATCCCAAAAATCTCTCTTCTCACGATCCCTAATCCGACTTGTGGTGCATAAGCGCAACCACTGCCACTACTTCCTCTCCTATTACTAACCTCAACACCATAATCCTCTCATTGTATCGAATCACCTCAACCACATTTTTGTAAATATCCAAAGCCACTAGAAATACTACACCATTTTTAGTCCCATCTGACCCCGGGTACAATAACTTGTACCCGTTGCGCACATCCCCTTTATGTCCCTTCCACCTACTCTCCTAGAGGCATGCTATCGCTACCCTACCCTACGCCTTTTAAGAGCATCTACCACCTCCAACAATTTACTACTTAAGGTTCCGGCATTCAAAGAGGCAACACGCAAATTATAGCCTCTTTCCTTTTCATTGCTTGCACCTCTCATCGTAGGACACGGTTTCAAGGAAACGTCATGTCTCCTATTATCTATGATTGCAGCAACTCACCTAAAAAGATAAAAGAGCACACGAGCATCGGATATGTTACTAACACTCGGTCCCAACCCAACACGTACAATACGCAAAAGAGGCACTAAATGATAGTAATGTACGACAATGAACAATCAAGAAGCACACACTGGCAAACAAGGGGCATACAATATGAGATGAACAACAAAGAGCATACAATAACAATGATGATTAAACAATATCAATGATCCGAAAAGGGAAAATGCAAAAGCACACACTGAATCCACAATAAGTACTTAATCACTGTTACTAAGATTTATGAAAAATAATAGATAGCGAAATTAGATGATATATGTAAGAAAAATATTATTGTTGCAGTTATGTAAGATAATTTACATACATGTAATGTATTGTATGTTTAACTTATCCCTACATATATGTAAAAGTATTTTTTTTTCTTACGTATTATTAATTTCTCTATCTAACTCTTTTTTTAAATCTTAGTAATTTATAGAAATAAGAAAAAACAAACCGTTAGTTTGATAGAAGTTCTCAAGTTTAGATTGATAGTTTTAGAACCTGGATGTTGTCGGAGAACAATAGTTAGAGGGAGATAAAGTTCACCTGCGACAGAAAAAAGGACACTACAGAAGGGTGGTTGCCGTTGACTTGGTGGTGATTCTGCTTCTCAGGTGAACAGTGGGTTTTAGACGGCGTACAGATGATGGAGTGAATGAGTTACCACACCGGATTTGTACCTGCACAAGAAGAGAAAACCGACTACTGAAACAAGGCTGATGGTGGTGAGTTACTGGACGGCGGTTCGGTTTACAACTCATGTTCAGTTAACAGCTCAACGGAACTGTACCGGTGAGTGACTGAGTGACCTCACCCGATTTGTAAGCGATCGGCGAAACAAGGAGTTTGCCGGTGGAAAAAACGACCATTTGCTTTTGTACGAAGAGAAAAGAGAAGAAAAGTCCACCGTTTTCAGCACACAAGTCACGCACGCATCAATTTCACAAAATAAGAGATATGTTAAAAAACGTCATTGTTGAGCAAAAACCATCAAAACATTGTCTTAAGAACCATAGTTAAAATAACATGTCTAAAATCCTTTATTCAAAACAAGGTTCATGATTTCCCCGAGATGCTCGTGCACGACTCCAAGTTCCATGATGCTCAGTTAATTGCCTGAAAAACATGCAAATTAAATATGTCAACAATTAAGTTGGTGAGGTCACGAGTTTTTGAGTTCTATGTAAACCATGGGTGACTGGATCATTTCCTAGCTAAGACAATAATCATTATGTGACTGTCATGAGCCCGTAACCAAACCTTGATGAATGTTGTGTCTCACCCCATTGTACACTAAAGACAATGAATTTATTGTGAAATACAAACACTCTTTTGATATCGGTCATCTGGTTAGAGTGACTAACAAAGAGTAGGGGTGTCAACCCAATATATCTATTCTGGTGTTTCATGGCTAAGTCCATAGCTAATGGTTACAGTAAATGTATGACACGAGCGCTTATGAGTACTCTGAACCTTTTTGTCTCATGATCACATAATAGTTCAAATGTAATTGAACTTGTACGCATGTTTTTCCCCCAAAAAGCATGAAAACAGTAAAATGGGGCCGTGAGAACTCACCTGATGTCTGAATGCTAAAGACTGACTGAGTCTGACGGGGAAATGTCCAAATGGAAGTGCCCTAGATCAAGTAAGGACAACTTAGGTCTAACTGTTGTATTATGCACCATGCAACTGTTCACTCGACTTGTACATTTATGGATTGTGCTCTGTGTGGTTGTCACACACTATATGTGTTGAAAAGCTCATTTTTGTCACTTTTGTGTCTATGATTAACCATTGTGGCAAAACCGGTGTCTTGGTTTTCTATATGTTACCACGTGGTATGTTTGTTAAATAATTGCACAATTTACGGCATATTATCATATGTTTTGGCCCTTTTATGTAAAAATTTCATTTACACGTGTTTTACTCTTGTTAACACACGTTCCTTGGTTCTTAACGCATGTTTTTCCAAAAACTTTGTGTTTAAGTCTATTTAACATATGTTTTTGGGTTTTAAACACATGTTTACAAAAACACCACTTTGTATATGTTTATATTTTGAGTCTAAAAACAAAATGTATGGGTAATGATCGGCTCCCAACATGCTCGCATACACTCCTAGGTGTGTCAATGGGAGTGTGTGAGTGTCTATTCATGCAATTACGTGTGTGATCACATGTGTGGTATTTGTGTATATACGTGTATGTTCACAAGCATTCTCGGCACATTAATCAAGTGTTAGCCGATTGTGTCCTTTGTGGTTAATTTATGTGTGTGTGGTCGAAGGTCTTGGGTTCGGGTGACCATGTTCTAGCCAGAATAATGAGAAATAGGTAAAGGAAATCAAGATGTCTTACCACGAAATGAATTTAGAGAAACCAGGGAATTGTGACTTATTCCAGCCGAATATCTCCTCTCTAAGGCTCATAGTGCTCGATCAAGGCTTAGTGATGATTATTAGAGGTGTGGTGATGATCGAAAAACAAGTGGGATAGGGTGTTATGGGTTCAGCCAAGGGATAAGATCCAAGATATGTGAGTTTTGCTTGGTGTGGTGAAGTTTAGATGTTGTGTGCACACTTACGGGACTTTGGCCGGTTTATATACACGACGAGAGAGAGAGAGAGAGAGAGAGAGAGAGAGAGAGAGAGAGTGGTGTAGAGGGTTGGATCTTATTGTGGCAAGTCAAACTTTATGAAACTTGGTGATGAGAAAAGGTGGTTTCTAAAAGAGTATAAGTAGTTGACTTAGGAACAATGCATGCTTTGTCTTGAAAATGTAATGGCCGATTATTTTTGTTGATTGGAGGATGTTTTAGGAAGTCAAAATCACACAGTTCCATGGAATGAGAGGATAAGGTGTATTGTTAGTGAAACACATAGGTTTTGTGATCATGGGAAGGTGTTGGTGTGTTTGTTTGTGTAGGTTGGCCTAGCGTCGATTATGGGGAAGGGATTTGTGGGTTTTGGATAGCCAATATTTTTAAGAATGGATTGTAGGGTGCCCATAGTTCTATGTTAATGTAATACATAGAATTTTGTGATGTGAAAATGTGCGTGTGTGGTGTATATATATAAGATATATATAATATGCGATGTGTGTGTGTAGGCATGAGCCGTATGTGTGGATGTATGGATGTCTGTGGTGTGTCTTGTACATTTACTCATGTTCTTATCTAATGTATAGCCATGTATTATACATAGATATAGGTATCCTAGGTTAGTTTTATTTTATCCCTTCACATACACACGTACGTATATATGTATATAAGTGTGTTTAATTATTTTGTTTGTGATGTTATCACTTGTATTGATATTGTATAGGACACTAATTTATATGTACATGATGTTCACCTAGTGGATTAACCCTATATTGTCAAGTGTATTCATGTATAGGCCGATTGTATATGAGTCCATATATACACATATTTTCGAGACTCATTTAATTAACACACTTGTTAAGACAGGTTGGTATATGTCAATGTGTGAATGTCCTTGTGTTTCAGCTTAGATTTCACATGTGGGGTTTAGTGAAATGTTATTGACACAGTGTTACCCTCACATTATGTCATGTGTTAATTCATTTCTAAACATGTGTTGATTTGTTTTGTTAACTCATGGTATTTATGTCTTGAGAGTTAAAAACAATGAATGGTGAAATTCCATGATTTCATGTGATGAGTATTCACAAAATGTCTTCATGAATGTCCGGGTTTGCATGGGTATACGGGTCATTGGAATGGATTCTTGAGTTATCAAAGGTCTTGCTAGACTCAGGGTGACACGTGTATTGTGATAAATGTCTAATGCATAAATGAAATTGTCAAAATGGTGAGAGTGTGTACGGAGTTTAACCTGAAAATCTAGCGGTTGTCACATACACATGTTTCTCTCTTTTTTCGAAGCTGTTCTTTTTTACCAGGACTCAGTTGGTCGGAACCCAGTGACCGTCGTCTCCTTCCTTTTGTTCCATCCGTCGGCTATATGTATCTTCGCCTCTATTTTGGTCTAGGGTTTTCATATTTGACGGTCGAAAAATGGTTACGACGGTGACTAATTATTTTAATAAATAAGTTCATTCTAATTAATATAGATATAGAATATATTCTAACCTCTTATTTTAGTTATTTGTTATTTATTTTATTTAAGCTCACTAGTTTTACTTAAATTTATTTTAGCTAGTGTAGAAACAAAAGTTTAAATCCGAGATAAGTTCTTATGGTTTAAAGGGGGTTCAATTCAATCATTATGGGATACAAGTTAGGGTTCGAAGTGTTACAAGTCAAGGTATGAAACCAACATAACTAAAACAACATCGTGAGCTCGTTAAAGAAGGATAGGTGAGGGGTTCGTCTCATAACCACCCTACGACATGATAATAAGTATAGTCTTATGGTCAATAAAGCGGAAATCACGGAAATCACAAGTGTAG